>PVJX010049261.1:0-11175 GCA_004027295.1 Dolichotis patagonum
ATCCAGATTCTTCCTTCTCAGTCTAAAGCCACGTGAGGGCACAGACCAGGCTGTACTGAAGACACAGGGACACTTTATTTGCATCATCCCAGGAAGGAGGCAGCCAGAGTACTTCAGGCTTTTCATCTCTAGCACAAGTGATCAGCTTTTCCCCAGCAGTGCAGTTTCATTCCCAGGACAGGAAGTACACATTGCCCTGTGTGTCCCCCACAGGCGAGCCGCAGGGTGGAGTCAGGGTCCAGCCATGGCTGCAGGCAGCTCACTGCCCCTTCGCATCGGAACAGGCCCAGGTGAAACAGGAACAAAAATGAGGGAGGTGAGGGCCAGCTACACGCCAGGGGCTCCTTAGGAACATCTGCTTTTTCTCTCACAAACAAATGCCTTTTACTCAGAAGCAAGTGTATCACTCCAAAAAGAATGAAAGCAAATGAATGTCCATCTTGTGCCTTTCCTTACCCAAATAAGTTCTCTGGTAAATCTCTTCAGTCCCTTCCAGCATGTGTGCACCTACACACACAAACACACACACACACACACACACACAAACACACAAACAAAAACACATACACTTACCAGGTGCATCCTGGGTCTCGCCCATAGTTTAACATCTCTGTCCTTTGAACCTGTCACCAGCAACTCAGGTAGCACATGGAGGGCTGTGACAGAGTCTGAGTGAATCTGAGGGAGGAAGAGGAGGTGTCATGCTGACTCAGGAAAGAAGCCCTGACTCTGCTGTCAGCTCACGGCCTCCTCCCCTTCCTGTGTGACCCCTCCTTCACACTCACCTTTCTACACTGCTGCATCTTTAACTTTGTCCTCAACCGGATGTCCACGCTGGCATCTGCTGGGTCTGTCCCTGAGGCCTGGTCTTCAGGTGCTTCTGTCTGACAGATGTTACCTGTAGTTCTTTCTCCTTCAGCAGTGCATCCGGCCAGGGTCCACAGCACCCCATCGGAGCTGGCACACAGGAACAGGGACTCTGCTATCTCGAGGGCAGAGTCAGAACCATGTCTTCCCTCTCCCAGGATCTGCCTGCTTCCCCGAGGGCATCTCAGGCCCCTCTGGTCTTCCCATCCTGCTCCCCAGATTCAGGCTTGGCCTGAGTCATCATTATTGAAGTCCCACTGGGATTCTCATAATCCACGAAGAAGCACAAGCTTTTGCTTCTGTGAAGAGACAGGTGACACTGATCAGCCTGCACACAGCACACAACTCCGCCTGCTGAAGCAACAGTGCTCTGCTCTAGAACTTTCTAAAACCAAAGCACAACATTGACACAGTAGGGAACACAATGGTTCAATGTCCAGCTCATAGGATTTTCACATAGTACTTACCCACCCAATCAGCCCTAGTGCAATAGATACACAGCGCTGCCATCACACTGCAAGCTGCCCTTTCCTAGTCAACACAAGGCCACCCCAAAAGGTAACACTATTGTGACTCTTGTCATCATAAAGTAGCTCTCCTCATCCTCAAGTTTTATTTAAAGGAAATTCTATGGTGTGGACTCCATTGTGTCTGGCTTTTTTGGTCAAGGATAGTGCCTGTGACATGTCTGCTTTGTTCCTTTTTTCTTCTTCTTCTTCTTAAGATAGAATCATACTATATAATGCAGGCTGGTCTTGAACTCATTTATGGAACCAAGGATGGCCTTGAACTCCTGGTGATACTCCTGCCTCAGCCTCCCAAGGGCTGAGATTAAAGGCATGTGCCACCATGTCCCTGTACACAAGCTGAGCCACTATGCTGGGCTTGTGTTGCTGCTTTCATTTCTACTCAGTATCACATTTTTTCCTTCCATGTACTATTCCACTGCTTACACACACCAAAATTATTTACATTCTTCCTGTTTACAGGCATTTTAGGTCTTTTTGGCCTTCATGAGCAACACTGCTACAGACAGTCTTGCAGTTCTCTCTTGGAGCACATGAGCATTTTATTTTTCATAGGTGTATAATCGGCAGTGGAAATGCTGGGTCAGCGACAGGCTTTGTGACTAACTTTAATAGGTGTGAGGCCAGGGTTTACTAAGCTTCCAGAGGACTAGAATGTCCAGCTTTGGCACAACGAATGCATGTCTGCGAGTCAAGTGATAAGCATTAAGAAAGAGTCCAAGTGTCTGACCTTAAGATGCTAACGCAGTGATAACACAAAGGGAGAAATAAAAAGGCAATTAGGAACACTTAGAGCTGGGTGTGGTGGCACCCATCTGTATTCCCAGCACTCGGGAGGCTGTGGCAGGAGGATCCCTGTGGGTTGGAGTCCAGCCTCAGGTACACAGTGAGTTCAAGGCCCACCAGAACTGCACAGTGAGAAGTGAGACAGTGTTTCAAAAAATAATAAAGGAAGAAAAGAAAAGAAAACTTCTTGGATTTTGATTTTCTTGAATAGCAATGAACTCTTACATGAAAACCCAGTAGCTCACACTCTAAGGCAGAGCTGCTCCAAGGAAGAAGGATAAGGGATGTGAACCCAACTGCCCTTCCTTCCCTTCCTCCTCTGTCACGTAATCCAACGTATAAAAACACTGGTTCTCAACACACGCGTAACATATACCACAGTAGGACTTCCCAAGAAAAAAAGAATGCTGGGACCATTTGCGTCCAGGTGGAAAGCACCACACTCCTTGTGGGTGGACAATAGTGCAAGATGAATTCCAAACTTGTGGCTGGTATGTAAGAAAGTAAGAGGCTGAGCCACAGCCCCTGTGTCGAGAATTCCAGGGTTTCCTCTACGTTAGACTCAGGTAACCACTAAGCCACTGCTTTCCTTTTTAGCTCAGGAGGAATAAGCCTTGGGGACCTTACGCGTTTACCCACGGAGCATTCCCAAGGGTCATTTGTGGTATTTTCAAATCTGCAGTGACCATGATGAGAGAAAGACCATTGGGAGCCCCTCATCAAGATCCTAACTTCCTGCAGAACTTGGTTCAGGCAAAGACTATAGTTTAAAAAAAAACAGATGTGGAAAGATCTCACTTTAGTCCGCCAACCTCGGGCTCCATAGCCCCCCATGCATCCTTCACATGTGAAGTGCAAAGAAAAATGCCCTGCCTGCCCACATGACCTGCCCACTTTTCCTTGTTTTGATGGTGCCAAGGATCAAACTCCTGGCCCTGAGCCTGCTAGACCAGCCCCTATTTTCCTTTCATCAGGATTAATACTCCTCATCCCCTCCCCTTCCTTGCTCAAACTAGGAACTAATAGCATGCTTATCTTTTCCTTCCGTCCCTAACTCCAGCTGGTCAGTCAGCTCTGTGGATTCCACCTGCAATGCGTCCGTGCATCAGTGTCCTTCCTCTCATTTCTACCTCCCAGCTCCTGCAGTGTGTCTTTCCTGGGCTACAACATCAGCTGTGAAAGGTCTTCTTCCCTTTGGTCACAACTACTGTCCTGTGGGGAACCAGAAATTTCCCATGGACATAGTATCTGTCCGAGGCACTCCATGTCCTGCCTGTCTTGTGAGCTAGCTTTGGGATGTGGAAATCACCTTCCTCTAGGTCAATGCGTTTAGCACCCAGGTGTGGGTGGGGATGGATCTTGGCTTGTTGCCCTCATGATGTTAAACTTGCCCATTGTCCCACTGCCTCTGTGCTGTTCCTGGAAAAGGACCCACCCCCTTCCCCTACCCTGGCTCATAAAATGGTAACTAGCCGAAGATTCAGGGCCTTTTGTTCCTAGAGAGCAACTGGTGGCCCCACATCCTTGCTATGCACCCCTCTACTTTATCTCTTGCTCTTTTTGTCCTTTCCCACTGTGGGCTTTAACCTAGGCAGGAGATGGGAACCCACTGCTGGGGTCCCTGATAACTGGCCCTGTGGGAAAGGACTTGTGGAGGTTTCAGTGTCCTGCCCAGCAATGTGGCAGAGTGATGAAAAATGACATGAGATCTTCAGTGGAAGGGGCTCTGGGATGACCCAGCACTCTAGGTGGAACAAAGTGATGAGAGTTTGAGGTTTCATTGGTGCCAATCGGGGTGGTGGGTGGAGGTCACAGCAGAGTGCATGGGAAGAGAAACCAGGCAGGCATAGCTGGAAGGAGACAGAGCCGCTCTTGCACCAAGCACCATGGCTCCCCAATTAGCAATGCGATGGATAGTTTGATGTGTGCAAGGCTGGCACCTTGAATGCCAGGAAGCTGTAATTCTTTTTGAATTCCATGGGCACAGAAAAGATGTCATCTAATGTCTTAGCCCTGGACTCACAGACTCCTACCGGAGCCTCCATGCCACCTAGGGAGGCTGTTCCCGTCCATGTGTAGCCACTTGGCTGCGCTGAGACTCACTGGTACACAGGCTGGGCTTCATCACAGTCTTCTGGGCAATGAAGGGAACGTCTGCTTCAATATGGCCAGCTCTGCACACCTCAGTGGACAGGGTCAAAGGAAAGCTCAGGGAGAGATGGAGGCTAGGGGCTTCATTGCTCGGGAGTGTAGCTTCGTGGTCCCCCACACAAGCCATCTATTGTCCATATGGGGAAAGACCTGGACAACTGTCTTTGATTCTCCTTGAAAGAAGAGCAGCTGTCTCCATTTCAGATAAACCTGGCCCTATTTCCACATATTGATAGGTACAGAGCTGGCTGGGCTATTTCTTTGTCTGTTCCATTGGCTTTAAGCAATGCAAACTGTCTTGCTGAGAAGCTGATGTGTAATCTCTGAAGCAAATGGACAGGGCTGTGTTACCCCACCCCGTGACTCCCCAAGTATATGGAGCCGAGCGTGATGGCAAGCCTTGCTCCACGCTGTCGGCGAGGACTGAGCCTTGAGAAAAAGGCTGATTTCTCAAGGCAAAACAGAGTGTAGTCAGAACTGAAGCGCTGACCCCAATTCTTAGCTGCTACCTCAGTCGTGTTACGCAACTTGCTCCCTCTGCATCTCTTGCCCTCTGTGTATCGCAGAGGTGATCTCAGGCCTCCTGCCTAGCCCATCTCACCACAGTCAGGACAGTCACCTATTTCCTGCCACTCTCACTGTCACTCACACCGGACTCATGGGAGAATTAATAAAACCCGAGCTGGGTTCCAGTGAGCCACCATCCTGGCTGGACTGATGACCCCTTAGCTCCCCATAACTGTATTTATGTCTCAGTGATTCTACTGTCCCCCTGGGTTGCACTGGAAGTGTTAGACTGGAATTACCTCACTAGAATTGCACTAACTTCTCCTTGGGATTACAAATATAAACCTTCCTGGACCACGACAAGAATGGGAAAGGGGTCTATATACACCAGAGTTTCCCTCACTGGAGCTCTCTTTTTCCATTTTTATTTATTTACTTCTTTATTTTTTGACACAGAGTCTCACTATGTAGCCCAAACTAGCTCACATCACTGAGATGCTCCTGCCTCATCCTCCTGAGTGCTGCCATTATAGACATGCTCCATCATGGCCAGCTTCTCTCAGTAAAATTCTGACTGTTAGGATTTAGCAGTGTTGCTCAGGGGCAGACTGAATGTTTACTATCATGTATGAGGTCATTAGTTAGATCCCAGCACCAAAAATGAAAAAAGAAAAGGAAAAAGGAAAAAAAGCAATCAAGAAGAAAAAACAATATCAAATTTGCCAAAATTGGTTTTTTTCTTTCCTCCTTTATTTATTTATTTTATTTTTATTTCTTTTTTAGACATGGTCACTTGAATTCACTATGTAGTTTAGGGTGTTCTCAAACTTATAGTGCTCTTCCTGCCTCAGCCTCCCTCGTAGTAGGATTCCATGTGTGTGTGCTATCTTTCTATTAAAGTCTTAGCATGGTGCTACAGCGTGGCCTCAGTTTATCTTTCCAATCTAATGCCTTCCCCTGCCCTTCAGCCTCCCCTGCTCTTTCCGGGAACCCAAGGTCTTGTGTACCACAAAGTTCCAACACAAATTCCTGCTCCATCCTTTCACTAATGCTTCTTTTTCATGAAACAGCAACCCCTTACATCGCTGGTTTACAAAACTCCTATTCCTTCTTGTGTCCAACTTCAACTATCAACTCTGTCCTACAATTTCTCATATTCCGCAGCCTCTTAAACTACAGCAAGCTTCTGTAGTTAAAAAAGTAGAGTTGGCTGGGTGTATTGCCATATGCCTGTAGTTTCAGCTGTCTAGGAAGCTGAGGCAGGAGGATTTTAAGTATGATCCCAGCCTGGGCAAAGTGAGACTTTGTGAGATTCTGTCAAAATGAAAAGTAAGATAGCAAAGAAAACTGTACTACTGATCATATTAGTTCAGGGAAAGAAACTGTGATTGCTTACATTGTTTGATCTGTGTTGCATGCCCATACCTTATAATCTGAGCAACTATTTTGAAGATAATAATATGAAATAGTGTCTATTGTTAATTTCCTATTAGCTCATTTTGAAATCCTATATCATTTCTATTGTTTTGTTTTCCTTTACTCTCTTAAAAAAAAAAAAAAAAGATCCGGGGATGTTGACCAGTATGGCACTGGATTGAATCCCCAGTACTGTTAATAAATAGAACTGAATAAAATTCATTTGGAACTGGTTCACAAGGCCCAGACCTTGGCATGAAATAGATACCTGAGAATTCATTGACAGTGACACGGCCAGGAGCAGGAAACTTTCCTGCTCGATACCTAGCATCCTGTTTCCCCGTTCAGAAGCACACAGGCAGCGACCTGCTGAAAGCCCCAGGTAAAAGGAACCTGCAATTTTATAACCTTCCTCAGCTGCCTAGTTTCACCTGAGTCTTCTGGAAGTTGAACCCATCTTTTCATCATCACTGAGAACAAAGAAGGTGTCTGCTGAGAGCCAGAGCAGAGCGCTGACTCGGCCTGGAGCCTGGTGAGTGCAACAAGTTCACTTCAGTTCGTCTGAGAGCCAGGCTAAGCTTCCCCTCCGAACATACACGCAGCCTCAGCCCCAGCAGGCGGCGTGACACACGCGGCCAAGCAGAACTCACATGACGGGGAGGCTGCCCCGGGTCACCTGTGCTGTGGCCACGGCCTCGGCTTCCTGCCACAGAGTTAACTCCCGGCTTGATTTCCAGACACGGCCACAGAGCCACCTGGTGCCCAGGCCACAGCATTGACAGCTTCGAAACTCCTAGGTGTGCTGGTGTCATCTGGGGAAGGAAGGAAGTGACCCTTAGGAGCTGGGCTCGTCCTGTGATACCGAGGTACCAGGCTGGCCTGGCGCCCTGCCTCAGCCACATGACCCTCTGTAACCCCCGTCTCCAGGCCTCGCTCACCTGCTTCCTGGGGGACCTGGCAGAGCCGCACCGAGCCCTCCTCCGAGGCCGTCAGCAGGAGGCCTGAGCTCTGGCAGACGGCGGCTGCACTGACCGGACCCCCGTGTCCCGGGAGGATGTGTGTCTGCCGCACCTGGAGGAGGGAGGCAGCTGCACCTCTGGGCACCGACCCCACAGGGCACTGCCACTCATACTTCCCCACCTCCCCCAGCCCCAGGGCTGGCAGGACACTCGCCACGAGTGGATGCCACAGCCGTGTGGCCCCATCCAGTCCAGCAGTCACCACCAGGAGCTCTGAGCCAGGCTGTCCTGCTGATAAGACAAGGAGACGGAGTCAGGAGGGAAAACGCAGGGCACAGAGAAGAGGCCGCGGGGAAGAGGAGGAGGCTGGCACTGCGCTACCTGGCGGGGCTCCAGGGCAGATGGGTCCTGAGTGGGCGGGATGCTGGCCAGCTCCACACCTCCACGGGCCCACACTTTCAAGGTCCCGTCCCGGCCCACAGACACCACGTGCTCTTCCTGCCCCCAGAACACAAGACCAGAAAACACGTGGGAAGCAGACCTCCCCCCACAGAGGGGCCGGGGTGCATCCGGGACTCGGAAGACGTTGAAAATGGAGCAGAACTCAGGTGCAGTGGACCTGTGCGGCTCAGGGCCGCAATCCTGCCCCGTGGTCCGATACTAGATGCTCTTTGCATGGTCCAGCCTCTGTCTCCCACTTCAACCCCCACACTGTCATCGAGGACCAAACATGTCATTCTTCTCCGCCTTTTGCCTTTAGGAGTATACACTCGATGCACCCAGCTCCCAAAGACCCCGTAATCCTCTGCAACAAGCCTGGTGATCTCCCACTGCGTTCTCACCACAGCCACCATGGCGCTCACAGCACTCTGACGTCCCAGGAAATACCAAGCTGCTGTCCCGACTCGGGTTCCCACAGCCCACACAGCCATCACTGGAGCAGGAGACCCGCAGTCAGAAGGGACAGGCACAGGGCTCTGGGCATCGCTACAGTGTTCTGTGTTCATAACATGGCATGGGGGACAGGAAGCCTCCCAGTGGGCAGCAGGGGCTGTCCTGGGGCTGAATCCCAGCACTCACCACTCTGTGATGTGGGCAGAGTCGTCTCTCTGAGCCTTGGGTTTCTCCTTCTCAACTATTAAGGAAGAAAAGGATAAGCTGCCCATGTGGGGTGGTTGGGAGGGGCTGTGTGCATCCCTAGAAAACACTTAGCTCCTGCCTCTTACTCGGAGCAAGCTGAGGTAAAGGTGCCCCCTTTACAAGGTTGTGAAAATCCATCCATCACTGCTTCTGTACCTGAAGGGATTCTGTAGATCTTAATGCCATCTCTTTGGTACCCAACTGCCACCTGGTTTCTGTCTGGACTGAGAGCCACTGAGAGGGCAGGAAAGAAAGGAAGGGAGCCCAGGCATTCCTGGGGCTGACCCAGAGAGGCTGACCACACCTGAACCTGGGAGCCGGGAAAATGGATTAAACACATCCCACCTCGAAGACCTGGTCCTTCACCCAGATGAGAGTCACCCCATTAAGTTCCTCCTCCCAGAGACTCCTGAGCACTGCAGGCACACGCCGCTTCCTTCTCCTGTAGCTCCTCCAGGCTCAGCACAGGCCCCTGCATGACCCAAATCTTCCTGCCTTTGCTACACCCTCCACGTTCCCCACCATCACCCCCTGCAGCCAGACCTTGCCGTCCTCGGCGGCCATCAGTGACTGGTGTTGGGTGTGCAGGAGAAGCACAGCAGAAACAAAGCCACAGTGGGCAGGGAAGGTGGCCAGCCGAGCCCCTCTTGCCAGGCCCACAGCTCCACCTCCTGCCCAGCCGGCCCACGGCTATGACCCGCCCGGGTGCACTGAAGGCCAAAGTTCGAACAGAGGCTCCTGGGACCCCCAGTTCCTACACAGGAAAGGAGATATGGAAATCTCCGGGCTCACGTTTAGCAGAACCCAAAGTGACACCAAGGCAGATGCGCGTCCCTCCTTTCCCCCATCCAGTGCTTCCTCCCCAAGGGATGCGGGGGGCTTCTACCTTGGTGGCTTTGAGTCCATCCACCTGGAAGAAGCTGACGCTGCTCGTCCAGCTGCTTGTGGCCAGTGCCTGCCCCTCTGGGTGGGAGGCAATGCAGTTGAGGGGCTCGGCACCAGTGTGCTGGAGGGACAGCTGCCCACGGACCATGTCCCACAGCTGGAGGAGACCGAGCAGAGGAATCGAGGTGCTAAGTACAGATGCTGAGCTTCTCAGCATCACAGTCCTGAAGCCACCTCATCCTGTCCCCTCCTGCAGTAGGTGAGGGCTCCCAGGCCAAGCGGTCAGCAACCTAGCCACACTGAGAGGAGAAACACACAGGGCTGATTCACAGTGGTCACTCTGTGGCTACCTTTATGTACCCTCCCAGGCACACGGTGGCCAGCAGCCATCGGTCAGGGCTCAGGCAGCAGCCCGTGATTTGGTACTGGTGAGCCCGGGTCTGCAGCACTCCAGCCCGGCAAGACAAGGTCAGGCCCCGAGTCCAAGTGGCTGCGACTCCCTTGTTCTGGTGCCCTTGGGCTTCTCAAAGGGATGGGCCTCACTCAGAGACTTGGCGGGGGAAGGGGACCATTCATCCATTACCGTGCTGCAGGTCCCAGAGCTCCAGGAGCCCATCAAAGGCAGTAAGGAACAGGGCACTGTCTGAGAGGAAAGCGCAGGACGAGATCCCATCACAGTCCCTCAGTACAGACTTCTCCTCCTGGGGGGCAGGACGGGAGGGGCAGTCAGGCTGCTTCCTGACACTCCCTGGGCAACCACTGCAGCCCCAACCAAAACCAAGGCCGAGGCGAGAAGGGCTTGAGCCCCAGCTCTCACAGTGCCGGCCCAGTACCATCTTGAAGGGGAACTCCCGATCCAAGTCAGCCTGCCTCTCCTCCTCCACCCAAACCCACACCTATTCCCCACTCGTGGATTTTCATGGGTCTCATGGTGTGGGGTCCAATGAAGCACATATACATACTGGAGTGAGGGTGACAGCAGTGAGGAGAAGAGAAGAGAGGAGAGGAGAGCAGAGGAGAGGAGAGGAGAGGAGAGGAGAGGAGAGAGAGGCTGCGGCAGTGGGACTCCCCACCTCTACCTAATCTACCACTGCCCCCCAACAACCTCGGTGCAGTTCTTCCTGGCAATGCACAGAGAACACTGCCCCAGGGCTTTGCTGTGGCTCCTCACTCAGCCCCAGGCCCTCCTTCTCCACCTTGCATCTTCTGCTTTCCACTTGACCACAGGCTCTCAGTGATGGCAGCAGTGTGGTTTTGTTTCCTGTCTTACCTCTATGTCTTCTCCCGTCTGATTGGAACAGGGAGAGACAGTGAGCCACACTGACAGCTGGGCTTCCTGTCATGTACAGTGCTGTGGAGGTTTGGGTCGGAATGTGCCCCAAAGCCTCATATGGTCCTGGGGGATGGGATTTTTGGAGACAGCTGAATCTAGAGGTTGTGACTGATTTACGGTCTAATGCTGGGATTAAGGATGTGACTGCTACCCCCACCCTAGGGCAGGCAGCCTGCATACACGGCAAGGAACACAAAGAGCCCTGGTCTTTTTTCCTCTCTTGTTCCTTGTGGTATCTTCAGCCACCAGAAATGTCTGGCTGGCTACCATGAGCCACTTTGCCTTGGAACCACTGGATGACGGACTAAAACCTCTACAAACTGTGAGCCAAATAAACCTTTCCTCCTTTAACTTTGGGTGCCGGGTATTTTGTCTCAGCAATGAGAGAAAAGTAACTAAGAAAAGTGCTTGAATTGGCTCTGGGTATCAAATATTGGCCGGATGGATTTTTCTTTATTTTTTGTCAGTACCAGGAATTGATCCTACAGCCTTTGTGTTGAGCTATATACCTAGGTTTTTTAATTTTTATTTATCATTTTATTATTGAGAGATTTCAGTACGTTGCCAAGTTGCACAGTTTGGGAACTTTTGTTTGTTTTTTTTT
>PVJX010049262.1:0-11148 GCA_004027295.1 Dolichotis patagonum
TCTTTCCTTTCCTGTTCACTAGCTGCGATCTTACCTTTGAGGTCTGAAATTCTATCTTCACTTTCATTGAGGCAGTTTTGACAGCTTTCAATAGAATTTTTGATTTCCTGTATATCTCTTTGAATCTGCTTTATGTATTGTTTGTTTCTTTTAGTGTTCATTTAGGGATTCTATATGTTTGCTTTGTTCCTCTAATTTTTTAGCTGTGTCTTCACTAGATGTGTTCACTATTTCTTTCACTACTTTTATCATTTCTTTTATTTGGGCAATTATTTCTGATTTGAATTTCTCCATAGCTTCCCCCTAGTTGCTTCTTTATTTCAGTGGATATCATTTCAGTCATTTCAGGTGTATGGCTTCTATTTTCTTCTATGTACATGGCTCCTCGGCTTTCTTGGGATGGGCTGGAGATTGAGCCTCCCTTTTGGTGTTTCCTTTTGTTATTTTTCTTTATTTCCTTGTTTTGAGTGGTGTTCCAAAGCTTCCTCTGTGTGTGTGGTGAATCACCTCCTATACCCTCAGCTCCTGGAATAGTCCTGGCTCCTCCACAGGTTCTTGGCTCCCTACATTGAGAGGCAGAAACTTGACATGGGGAACTGGGGCCAGCAGAACCTCCATGGCACAATCCCATCCTAGGTGGGTGGATATGAACTCAACCACTGGGAGTGCTGGTTTTAAGCTCTCCCCAGGCCAGCTCAAGCAAGCTGAGAGTCCTCCTGTGCAGTCTCTGTCTCCTGAACTGAAAGAAGGCCACTGGTCATGGTGGACTGAGGCATTGGAAACTCCTGGGCACAGTCCAGTGTTCAGGTAGCTTGCTAGAAACTCAATCACCGGCAACGCAGGTCTCCAACTCTCCCCAGGGCACCTGGACTCACCTTGCACTGTCCCAACTCCTCTGCAGGCTCTTGGCTCCCTAAATTGAGAGGTGTAAGGTGGGTGTAGTGAACTGGGGTCGGCAAAACCTCTGGGAGTGCAATACTGTCCTGTGGGGTGGATATGAAGTCATCTGCTGGGAGTGCTGGTTTTAAGCTCTCCCCAGGCCAGCCCAAGCAGGCCAAGAGTCCCCTTGCATGGTCTCTGCCTCCTGAACTGAAAGATGGTTGCTGGGCATGGTGGACTGATGCCCTGGAACCTCCTGGGCCTAGTCCAGTGTCCCTGATACCTCACCAGAAACTTAATTACTGAGAGCGCAGGTCTCCAACTCTTCCCGGGGCACTGGGACTCACCTCATGCAGTCCCAACTCCCCTGCAGGCTCTTGGCTCCCTAAATTGAGAGCCGGAAGATGGGCATGGTGATCTGTGGCTGGCAGAACCTCCGGGGGCGCAATCCCGTCCTAGGATATCAACTCCATAGCATCTTAGTAAGTTAAAACAAGGAAAGGTAATTTCAGGTCTCTTTATTTTTGAGATGGTGCTCTGATCTTCAACCTAGTTAATTTTTTTAATGGGGTATACAATATGTAGGTACAACACCTGGGAACAATAAATTTGGCTTTGGATTCAGTATCTTTCTCTTGCAAATAAGCATTCTACCTCTAAAGTATGAAAAAGGCACACTAAGCTGAGTAACCCTCAATAGATCTTAGTAACAGGCATTTTTCCCCATTACTTAGAAAGACATCCTCCCTTATGGCTCACTCCTTGTCATCTAACTTCACAGTAATTCTTAAGACTTTATGGTTTACTGAATCTAAAGTATTTAAATTCCATTCCATAGAAGGTTCTCATTGATTACTGTTACTTGGAAACCCAAATTCCTTTATGTAACATAAAAATGTAACATAAAAATCACTATGCATGACATTTTTTGAAAATTTTCCCTCACAAAATCACATCATCTTGATAAAGCAAAAACTAAACATATGAACTCCAGCACATGATCAAATTTGAGTAACATTTCCTTATGAGTATACAAAGATCATATAATGAACCTTTATTTAGAACATGGGACCCAATTTTATTTTAATGAAAACAGATATATGAATGAAGACTTTTTTCTCTTTCCATTACTAACTGTGAGAACATAAAACAGTACAAAAATAAATTTCTATTCAACATTTCATTTTTATTTTTCTAACTGGAGGTTAGAAAGTTCTGAACTGTCTGACCCACAAAATAACTCATGGTTTACTGGTTAATATATTGAACTGCTTATTAAGTACTTGAAATTTGATTTGTTTGTAGCACAGCACTTTCAAAAATTGTATATACCTGCTACTACAGTAAGGTAGCAGTAAATTACACGAATGTAAATGGCATCTGTAAGTGTGACAGATTTCATTTCTGCAATTTCAGTTGAATGATTTTATAATATATCTTTGTGCTTGGGAATATTTTCTTTGTGCAGAAAATGGAAAGCTTACCTATGAATACAACTTAACTATGTAACAAATTAATTCATTTGTTGGTTTGTGGGAAAAAGACTGTGATTTCCAAACTTCAAAGTCACTTTTCTTCATAGGTCAAATTGAGGAAAAAAGAATTAATCTTTGACCAGAAATGCTCTACAACATATTCATTTTTTCTGGTTGCTTTATTTTAATAAAGAAGTTTGGCAATGTTAATTATCTCAGCAATAAAATCAGCACATTATATACTGGGATTAGCACCATGGATAGGGTATAAACATAGCAGTAGCACAGTGGCAAGAGCACTGGATTTGAAATGAAACACAATTTGTGACCAAATGGTTTCTAACAACTATATGAGTCTAGGCAATCCACTTAAATTATCTGCTTCTTTCCTATTCTTTAAAAATTAAGATGACAATCACCTACCTGCCCAAGATCTTGTGACAATTAGACAAACTGCAATATATTAAAGTACCCAATACATTTTTTTACCACATAGCAGGTGCTAAACAAATGTGATGGATTTGAATCTCTTTGGTATTATCTTCTCTTTCAATAACAGATGGGGTCAAACTACATATTCTGTAGGTTCTCTGAAACAAAAATTTCAAAGACCCATAAATCTCATAATACTGCATTTACAATTCTTTGGGAGAATGCCACAAACCAAAAATGAATGAAAGGAATGTACTATACTATAGGAACTCATCACAGGTTAGGCAAACAATATATCCAGAAAAGATTTGAAGAAAGAGTATCTAAAGTACAATACAAGGTAAGAGAATTACCTAAGTTAGACATCAGTATCAGAGCTAGGATTAGAAAACACAAGAATTAAATGTATTAGTCAACTGTCTCTCAGACAAAGGACTTCTGTCTAGAACATATAAAGAATTTTTAAAAAATCAGACTCCGCAATTCAAAGACTCAATCCAAACATGAGTAGCTGAGATGAATACACAGTTCTCAGTAGAAGAAATACGAATGGCAAATAAATACATGAAAAAATGTTCAGCATCATTAGTCATTAGAGAAACGCAAATTAAAGCAACGCAGAGATTCCATCTCACTCCAAAAAGAATAGCCAGGATAAAGAAAACTACCAACAAGAAATGCTGGAGAGGCTGTGGGGAAAAAGGAACTCTTCTGCACTGTTGGTGGGAGTGTAGACTGGTGCAACCACTGTGGAGGTCAGCCCTGAGGTTCCTCAAAAAGCTGGGATTGGAAGTACCATTTGACCCAGCTATTCCATTTCTGGGCATATCCCAGAATTGAAAACATCATATCATAGTGATATATGTTCACCCATGCTTATAGCAGCACAATTCATAATAGACACATCTTGGAAACAACCTAAATGCCCATCACCTGAGAAATGGATAAAAAAAAAAAAGATGTGGTATTCTTATACAATGGAGTACTACTCTGCTATAAAGAATGATCACATTGAGGTATTTACACGTAAATGGATGCAACTTGAGACCATACTCATAAGTGAAATAAATCAAACTCATGTGTGAATACGGTATTGTCTCCCTGGTGTAAGCAATGGTAAAAATACATAAGATACAAAATCCTTAATAAATATAGTGAAAGGATAAGAATCTGCTCAAAGGGGAAAAATAATATCTCAGGGAAAAGGAGGAAAAAGAAAAAGGGAAAAGAAAAAAATATCTAAATTTGTATTAACACACAGGATAGCTAAGATGAATAAAACAGTACTAGAAAAACACAAAACAAAAAAGATAACAATAGCACAGAGCCAAAAACGATGATACAGGCCTTCAAAACAAGGTGGTAGGAGCGTAACTAGGGTTGTTATTTTACATAATGATCTTCAAGAGTTTCTCAGAACAAAGCAGTTAATAGTCATAGGATTGGAATAATTTTGCATGTTTGTGTCTGGTGATCTGAGAAACTCTTGAAGATCATTATGTAAAATAACAACCCTAGTTACGCTCCTACCAACTTGTTTTGAAGGCCTGTATCATCGTTTTTGGCTCTGTGCTATTGTTATCTTTTTTGTTTTGTGTTTTTCTAGTACTGTTTTATTTTGTTTTCCCCTCTAATACAGAAAGGATAGGTATACATGTAGAGGCTTATACATATGTAGAACTTCTTCTAAACAGCTTACGAGAATCGATTATATTATGCGTGATAACATGAACAGCTACCTTGAAGAAAAAGAGACATTATGGTATCCATTTCTGATTTCCTATCATCATGCTGCAAAAATCAGTAATGCAATTTTATTCTTTAAGAGTTGTTTTAGTCTGTTTTATATTATTTAATTTCAGCACACATGAAGGTATGGACAGCTATTTTGAAGAGAATTAGAGACATTCTGTTAGCCATTGTTTATTTTCCTATTGTCTGCTTTTGAAGGCCTATAATGTCTTCATCACTCTGTTCTAATCAGTTTTATACTATTTTGTTTCATATGAATTCATTGTGTGTGAAGATATGGACAACTATTTGGAAGAAAACCAGAGACATTATGGTAGCCACTGTAGATCTCCTGTTGTCTTGCTTTGAAATCTGTATCACTTATATTGGTTTCTTCTGATCTGCTTTGTTCTGTTTTGTTCTGTTTAGCTTTAACCTTCTTTAAAATAAAATAAAAAATAAATTAATTTTAAAAAAGAAAACACATGAATTACTTTAAGTCTGATCTTGGACTTCTTCCTTTACAGTCTACTCAACAACCAATGTGGACATTAATTTGAAGGTGTGATTTTACTAGCTTAATAAGATTCAAAGATATTGAGCTGAATTTGTTTCTGTCATCCTATTAGTCATTTGCTATTAATTTCTCCATAGATACCTTCTCTTCAAATGGTCCAGAAGTGCCTATTTTCCCGTTTTCCAAAGTAAAGCATTCATCTCATACTATGACTTATTTGTTCTATCTATATTGTTTTCTCTCTGTAAAAATTATTGCTAACAAATTAACTAGGTAAGATAATCTAGAACATAAATGTTTACCTCAAGTGGCACACAGGAAGATGGAAGGTTCTAAGAATCCAGACATATGAACAGGAGTGGTTTTTCCAGCCATATTAACTAATGGTACAGCAAAAGAGTTCTGAGCATTTGACCTTACACACTTAACTAAATAATACAATCAAATACTTAGGAAAATGTCCTTATCCCTAAAAGGTGGGAATTCACAGGTTTGGGGGATACTGGTTCAAAAACAAATTCTAGGAAAGAAATTTTTGTATGAAAATCAAGCAATAAATCCAGAAGTAAAAGTTGGGGTCTATCAACGATTTTGAAGTATAAACTTGATATGGCTGTCAATATAAAGTTATTTTTAGATCAGAAGTACATATATTTCTAGATTTAACTGAACAGTATTCACAATTTAATAATTTTATTCAAGTAAAAAAAAAACAAGGTCACCAAAATGGAAAACAGACTCTATTTCATTGCTATTTTAATCTATTAATAATCTCTTCTGTGCCTAAGATGCTTCAATACCAACAAACTTACCCTTTAAGTAGAAAAAAGTAAGTATCAATTACAAACAAAATGAAAAGTTCCCAAATTAGTCATAATAATGCCAGGAATTTAGCTCAGTGGCATAAGTGCCTGCCTTGCAAGCGTGAGGTCGTGAGTTCAACCCCCATTACCAAAAAAAGTCATAATCATATAGTCAAGTTCAAAAAAAGTTAAAAAGATTTAATCCAAATAAAGCAGAAGAGTAATTTCTCACTTCATTAACTAGTGAATGGTAGTTTTCACTCACACATGGTAAGAAATACCACAATTTGAGTATGAAAGAGCTTCTAAACAGATCTACTCTTCACTATAACTTCAAGAAATACTGGAGCTTTTTCATGGACAAATCTTGCAGTAAATAAAGAGAAAGCATCCAACCTATTTAATGTATATTAGTAGGATATAAGATTAGCTATATATACTTGGTTATTTCTCCACATTAAAATGGCTGTATCAGAAAATTGTAAGCCCATGCTAATTTGTTCATTTCAGATGGGTAAAATATTCATATTCCTGGGGAGATTCGGACAGTACAGTTGGTCATCAAATGGTTTCCTCCAAGTATCCAAATTTTAAACAGAATCTTATGATGGTGGTGTCCCCCACTCCAACACTGTAAGTTTTGCTCTGTTCCACTGGGTTGCAAACTATTTGCAGGACTGAACAAAACATTTCATCTTCTTTATTTCCACTTTATTTCTTCCACTTAGTAAAAGAGTCACATAAGAAGAAAACAATGAACAGATTTAACCAGGAATTAACAATGAACAGATTTAAAACAATGAACAGATTTAAAACAATTTAAAACAATGAACAGATTTAACCAGGAATTAACAAAAGTTACAACTTGAGTTGGTTCATTTTGTTTTCATTTTTAGTTATTTTGCTGGTTGGCATAAAAACACTTGCCAAAATTCAGGAAGAGCAATTAATCAGCAATTGTATGGAAACATGTAAATATCAATATCATGCAATTAGTAATCTTTTGAAATATATTAACAAGAGATAAGCATAGACAGGAAAACCATTGAAAGTATGCTTTAGAATTTCATTTGAAAGTAGGAAAAGTCAGCTTACATTTTTTCTTTTTATTAGTACCTGTTTGCAGAACATAATGGTTTTATTCCTTGAGAGGAGCTGGCACACATACAGAACACATATTCTTTTTTCATCACCCACTCTCTACTTTTTTATCCCTTATTTTCACAGATCTATCTTCCTATTTTCTAGTATCTTTTATTTACATTTTGGTTTTCTTCCATGAGAGAAACCATGCAATATTTAAGCTTGTATGTCTGATATATTTCACTTAGCATTATGATCTCAAGATGCAACCATTTGCCTACAAATGACTCAACTTACAGTCTTAATGATATTTAACGAACTGAAAAATGAAAAATGAGCAAACCTTAATTTCTTGATTTAATATTGCTGAATTTTCTAGTTACGAAAATAATCGATGAAGCTTTTTTAAATGTTTAAGAAATTCAAATGTTCATTAAATTATGGGGTTAAAAATTGAACAGTAAAGTTTAAGAGCTGAAGAACAGATTAAAGGTCAACTGTGCTTCTGTTTAAATATAAAACAAAACCCAGAATATGGTAGTGTTCATTGTGTAACACTAAATGAGGTCCTGTGGCTAAGTAAACATATGAAAAGATACTTTCCCTGCTTTTATGTTTATGAAGCACTTGTCACTACAAAGATTAAAAATTACTTCAAATTAGGGAAAGCCCAAAACTTTCATCCTACATTTTATTCTGTAAAAAGCATTTTACCTAGAAGTACTTGATGCTATACTTTTCATCTAATATTTGAGGAAGATGTTTAATACACAAAAAGTTTATGCTAACTTTGCCAAAGACATCTACAAAAATATGCCCCTCACAATTTTACACATAATATACAGAACTGTAAAATCTTCCCATGTGGAAACCTTCTGGAAAAAAATGTTTTGGAAATTACAGAAAGACAAAAGAAAGTACTATATACAAATAAGTGTCCAAGCATTCTGTTACAGAGATTTTAGTGTAAATGGAGGGCAACTTATCTATATATACACACAAAGATTTCACCAATGAAGAAAATAGAAGCACCAGTTCTTTAAGTTATACTTGATCACGAAGACGAGCAAGTCTCTGTGACAATTCATCCTAGAGAAAGTAAATTGTACAAGTCATCAGTCTTGACAAAAATCACTAATATTTTAAATATCTCACATTTTAAATAAGATTTAAAGTCTCTAACATTTCACATTAATAATAATGTTATGAGCTAAATTTTTTTAAACATGTCAAAAGAGATGAAGAACTTAATAGAGCAGAAGCTATGAGGGAGAGAAAAATCATTCTATAAA
This sequence comes from Dolichotis patagonum, assembly GCA_004027295.1. Lineage (NCBI taxonomy): Eukaryota > Metazoa > Chordata > Mammalia > Rodentia > Caviidae > Dolichotis > Dolichotis patagonum. The sequence goes on from PVJX010049262.1 coordinate 8,213, forward strand.
TAGTGTGTATATGGACAGTACCCTTTATTATAGAGATAAAGGCTAATCATGTTCTGCCATTTTATTAAGATATAATAAAAATACTGTATATGAAAGAAAAAGGTAAATATATTTTCTTATACATAAATATAAATGTAATTAACTTATATAATTTATTTATTTAAATATATCAAATCCATAAAATAAAAATAAAATCCAACATCTACCTGCTCAATTGAAGCGACATTTGTGCCAACAGAACCTATCTGACCCTGTGGTAGTTCCATATTGAGATCAAGCCTAAAAATTAATTTTAAAATAATTAGCATAAGTGAGTATTAATACAAGTATTTTATAAAAAGCAATAAAAATATTGCTAATTTAATTATTGTATCTTGCATTTTATATTTAGATAAAAAGACTAAATTGCATGTAATTCTGATTATGTAAATTCTAATTACATTCTAATTCTAATGTAAATAGAACTTAAAAGTATCTTCTGAATGTCTACTTTAAGATAGAATTTTCGATTATTTTATGGAGCATTTACAGTGATCCATATGGATGGTAATCATACAATAGAAAAGCTAATAAAGTACTAAGACTAATAAATGATGTGGTCTTCAGAACAAAGCACTAAACTAATGGTTTATGTGAGATTATTATCTGTATCCTTCATGGTAACAGAAAAAGAGTAAGAAAAAAAAAACCTCATAAATGTGGCCTCAGAATCCATACCTAATTTGTTTCAGTTCCCAGACGCCTGTTTATATGAATCATTACTTGCATCCAATGATATAAATGAGATTCAGAAAGGTTAAATACATTTATTTGGACAAGATCACTTCAGTGATAGAAACAGAACTTGAATCTACCTTCATTTGTCGCTCCATTCATTAACTTTCCTTTGTACTATCCCTATAGGATGTACCTATTGTTTTGGCTTGTCTCTAAACCACTGTATACCAACTCCAGTTTGAAAACACTACAGGAAGTATAATAATTTTAACAGTCATCATGAGATGTTACAGACAGATTTTTGCTGGAGAGGTAAAGATACACTACACTCAAATTCTGTTACAAGAATCACAAACTCAAACATTCTTAAAAGATCGGCATAAGTGCTTCTGTATAATTGGTTCTACTTATCTGTACTGCTCTAGTCATCACCCATTATTGACATAATTTTTCAATTTTGGCCCCTAACTCCTTAAAAACACAACTGGCTATGTCTGGAGACAGTAATAGTTGTTGTTACAACTAAGGGAAATAATAGTAATGATAGCTAGTGGGTAGAGGCTAGGAAGTTACTAAGCACCCTATAATGTACAAGACAGCCCCTAGGATTATTCAGGCCAAAACCTCAGTACTGCTGAAGTTAAGAAATACTTCTCTAAAATGCATCAAAATGTTGCCTATTGATCATGATTTATCTCAGTGACTCAGTAAGGCTAATAAGTGGTAACATTCATTTTTTTAGACCTTTTGCTATATTTTCAGGCTTAATCTTATATAGTCTTCAGTAGTAACAGAAATAAGTTCTTAGTCTCTTATTAATAAAATGGGTATTCTGATGTACAATGCCTAGATATTTTTATAATACTTCACAAAAAAATAACCTAATAACTTTGTGCTGGCATGTGGGTTTTAACAGGATGCCAACAAAGGAAAATAGTATGAAACCTAATGTTTAGTTCTGTTCTCAAACACTGCAAAGCTTTTTAATTTATTATTCAGATTTTTTAATTTACTAATGATACATTAGTGATATAAAGAGTTCACAAATGTAACTTTACTGTATTGGTAATGTTTACCAATTCTATTTTCTAGGTGTAGTTGAATCTTTTCTTTCCAAAAGAAGAGAAAAAACAGAGTTTTTTCTCTTTACTTTACATTACTTTACATTAACTTTATTTCAACTTATTCATCTACTTTTGAAGATAAAAGTCTATGCCCGTAGGAAGAACCAACATTGTGAAAATGGCTATCCTCCCCAAACTGTTACACAGATTTAACACAATACCAATCAAAATACCATTGACATACCTCACAGATCTAGAGAAAACATTCCTAAACTTCATTTAGAACCAAAAGAAACCTAGAATAGCAAAGGCAATTCTGGGCAATAAAGACAAGGCAGGAGGCATCTCAATTCCTGACTTGAAACTGTACTACAAAGCCACAGTGATAAAATCAACATGGTACTGGCAAAGAAATAGACCTGAGGATCAATGGAGCATATTAGAAGATGCAAGTATAGGTACAAAGACACTCAGCCACCTGGTATTTGAAAAACGGGCTAAACATGTTCACTGGAGGAAGGATAGCCTCTTTAATAAATGGTGTTGGAAAAATTGGCTCTCCACATGCAGAAGACTGAAACTAGATCCATGCCTATCACCATGCACAAAATTAAAGTCTAAATGGATCAAAGACCTAAACATTAAAACAGAAACACTAAATCTACTGGAAGATAAGGTAGGTAGAAATCTTGGAGACATAGGTGTAGGCAGAGAATTCATGAACAAAACACAAATTGCATGGGAAACACTTCAGAGAATCAACAACTGGGATCTCATATTATTGAAAAGTTTCTGCACTTCAAAAGAAGTCACCATCAGAGTGAAAAGAAAACCCACAGAATGGGAAAGAATTTTAGCCTCAACCCCTCAGAGGACTTATATCAAGAACATATAAAGAATTGAAAATCATCACCCCCCAAATTTAAAGACCCCTCCAAAAATGGGCAGCTGAGATGAACACACAGTTCCCAGATGAAGATATACAAATGGCAAACAAATACATGAAGAAACGTTCACCATCACTGGTTATTCGAGAAATGCAAATTAAAACAACATTGAGATATCATCTCACACCATAAAGAATAGCTGCCATCAAGAAATCAACTGATAACAAATGTTGGCGAGGCTGTGGGGGAAAAGGAACACTGCTCCACT
>PVJX010049263.1:0-11150 GCA_004027295.1 Dolichotis patagonum
TATTCACATATGAGATTTTTGGAAGGTGATTGAGTCCTGGGGAACTAGTCTCACTAGTGGATTAATCCATTATGAGTTCATGATTGAATGTGCTGTTAGGCTGGGAGGCCTGGAAGAGGGTCACTAGGGGTCTGACATAGAAAAACATTTTTGTCTACAATTCCTCCCCTCTTTCTCAGATTCCTGGCTATCGTGGGTTGAGTATCATTCCTCCACTATACCTCTGTGCCATACAGTTTTTTGCTTTGGAGCCAACCAACCACAGACTAAATTCTCTAAAATCTGTGAACTAAAATAAGACTCTCTCCCTTTAAAGTGTGGGTGCCATAGATTTCTGTCCCAGTGACCAAAAAGTGATGTCGTCTGCACCTTTTATAATAGCCAAAATCTTGAATACCTATGACATGGAGTGCTGGTAAGAATATGGAACATTAGGAGTTCTCTTTCATGGCTGCTGAGAATGCAAACTGAAACAGCCACTTTGGAAGAAAGTTTGGCAGTTTCTTAAAAATCTAAACAGTTACCATATTTTCCAGAAATCATGCTTCTTGCTGTTTGTTTACCTGATAAATCCAAATCTTAATGTCTACGCAAAAATCTGCCAATGTATAGCAGCCTTCTCACTAAAACTTGAAAGTAAGAAAAACAATGTAGGCAGGATACAGAGGGGAGAGAAGAATGAATAGGGAGACCATGGGGGATTTTTAAGGTAATGAAACTGCTCTAGCAGATACTATAATGGTGGACGTATACCATTACATATCTGTAAAACCCATAGAACATCAACACCAAGGCTGAACCCTAATATCAATTGTGGACTCTGGGTAATTATGTGTCAGTGTAGGTCCATCAGTCATAAATGGAAGGGGATGCTGGTAACAAGGGCTGTGTATATGTGGAGACAATACAGGTATAAGGAATCTCTATCCCTGCTCAATTTTACTATATTTTGCTCAATTTTTTTTACCTGAAACTGCTATAAAAAGTAAAAGAAGCTTATGACGTGCAGTCAAATGATGTATTTCATGCCAATTCAGTGATCTTGGAAAGATCACTTATCTTTGGTTTTGCCTTATATAATAGTAAAATGATAATTTTACACATGCACACGTTCCTGTATACTATTTATCTACATGAAGCTTTAACACCTTACAGGAACTATATGAAGGAAACACAAAATATTCAAATAATAATGATGTTACTGCTGATGGTGATGAATTATAGAAAAGGTAATCATGGGTTTAAATACATATGTCAGTAGATGTTAATACTGGTAAGCATTTTTAAAATAACTATTTCAGGGCCCACCCAATAAAATTAAATACGAATCTCTTAGACTGAAATTTGTTCTTTTGAAACTTTCCAAGTATGTTATTTACCTCTTACTACATAATACTCATCTAAAACATAATAGTTTAAAGCATTGTGTCAAGGTTGACTGGTAGATTTTTTTGTTTATCTCTGTTAGGTTCACTTATGTAACTGCATTTGGCAAGCAGCTGTATTGGAAGGCCAGAAACAGATTCACCAACATGTGTAGGATATTGGTGCTGTCAGCTGGGAGCTTTCTCTATCTCCCTTCAATATCTAGGCTGTTCTACTTGCATGAAAGTTCATCTAAAACCAAATCTGAAATAACTCTTTTGAGAGTTGCACATTGATTTCTCTTCTATACAGTATTGGTGAAGGCAAGTAACATAACCAATCTAGATTAGAAGGAGTAGAGAACAACCAATTTTTAATGAAGTGTTAAGAGTCATATTGTACAAAGGCACATAGGATGGGAAGGTTGTTGTGGTCATCTTCATAATCATAATACCATGGAATTATATGGTATGATACCATATAATAATACCATATAATAATAATCATAATCCCATATTGCGGTATTATGATTTACCACAATAGATCATAAAAAGTGTCAGTTTCAGCTGAGAGTGTGGCTCAGTGGTAGAGGACCTGCCCACTATGCTCAAGACTCTAAACTCTATCTCTAGTACTGAAAAATAATCAGCAATTTAAAGGATTTATTCTTTACATATTAAAGAAGCACTACAAGGAACATTTATGATAAAACTCATTCACACTCAGCCATGCCACAAAAAATTTGGAAAGGAATTAACTCCTAGACTCATAAATTTAAATCTTGTAGAAAATGTGTACTATATCTCCCACATCTAAATTGCCTTGTCAAGAACAGAATATACTCTAAAATACAATGTTTTGCTGTATCCAGCAGATGTCAGGCATACACAAGAAAATAGCAAATTGGGCTATGTATGGTTCTGCCCCTCTAGGAAATACATGAAATGGCCAGAGCACCACTTCCTCCCATAAACCATTCTCCATTTTCACTAAACTCAGTATGCTAAAATGTTAGAAATGATTTGTCAGAGAGTTGTATATTTGAAGTAAATTACTACATTTTATTTTTTGCCAAGGTAAGGGGATCTCATTTCAGCAGAAGTGACAGAAATGCTCTTCTTTATAAATCCTAGGCCACACATTTATTGACATTTTATCATCTCCATGATCAGGTTGTGTTCTCAGTTGATAGTGTCAGCCAATTTGATTGTCTTTTTGCAGTCCTTACACAGAATATAACATAATTATGAATCTCACAAAAGATGGCTTTTCAGATTCAATTAAATGTAGTAACCTTAGAAATAAAATGCACATAGTATCTCAAGTAAATGAGGGAAAGATTTTGTAAATTTCTCTTCTATGATTGCATAAAAGAATGAGAGGTCTCTTTGGTAATACAGACTTTGGCTGTGTCTGTGACTCACAGTGATTTCAAATCTTGACAGGGTTCTATGCATTTATTTAATCTTTTCACACAGCTATGATCTCTCTCCCTCCCCCTACCCCTCTCCCTCTCTCTTTCCCTCTCCCTCTCCCTCTCCCTCTCCCTCTCTATCTCCTCAGCCCTCTTGGATTCTTAAGAAATTACAAAAAGGTGAGATAATTTTGAAAACAGTTCTCTTCTGCTGATATTAACACTTGAATGGTAAATGTAGAAAGAGGAAACCCACTCACCACCCTCAAAGGCAGAACCAGGTGGGGACAGCTCCCAGATACACTGCAAAGCAGTCCCACATCTGCCCCTTCATGAATATATAACTATTTCCTCAAAATTAATGATGTCCCATCATAGTGCTATATTAAGTCATAGGTGTTACTCCACTACTTATCAACGATTGAAGGGGTATGAACCTAGGTGGGAATGAGAGAAGCATTCAACTGACTGCTCTGTGCAGCTGGACACTCTGCACTGCCCAAGGGCTCAGCTGTACAGGCTAATAGGGCTTAAAATCCGGTCCCACTGACCTTACCACCTAAGAGCTCAAGGGATTTCACCTTCTGAAAGGGAGTTCCTGTTTTTTGGTTTTGCTTTTTTTTGTTAACCAGCACAAGGAAACCTTTCTGTTAAAAAAGGACCTGACCCCCAGCTTATAACTTTCTTTCTTCCCACTTCCTCATTTAGACTCTGCCAAGGAAGATGTTAATCTCCCTCCAAGTTCCTGGGAATGGATGATCCTCATCATTGCTAATAATTTCCACCATACTCAAGTATGTCAAACTCTCAGCCATTTCTATTGGTGTCCTTTTGCTGAAATGTACTCCATTCAACCTTTACCACATTAAGATGGAGGAACAAAAAGAAAATTTAGTTTTTGTTGTTCTGTTTGTTTCTTTTACCAGATTGGCCAATGCATACATATTCTGTGAGTTGACCATATCTATGGATTGAGGGTTTCATTTTATGGTCAACTCTGCTAGCAGCAATAGGAGAAAAGACAGGAGGGGGTAGCTGGGAAGATGCAGAGCCTAGGAGAAAGAAGGAATGTTTATTTGCTATCCCCAAATGGTGGGTAGCTCAAAGTGCCGTTTTGTACTTAGTGGAATTTATGTGACCTGGGTCTTGCTCTTTGATACAAATAAATAATAATATAATAATGATTAAAAAATAAAGTGGCTGCTAAATGTAGACATTATCCTTAATCTTTACAGGTAACAACTCATTTAATTATTATGATATTAATTATTTTATTATTCTCCAAGTAATAGATGACAATAGTAGACAGTTGTTTTTATACCAAAATAAATTCTGAGGAGGAACTGTCAGCTGGGAAGTACAGGAAAACATCGAATAGAAAAAGGAAACATCATGAGAATGTAATGATTGTTTTTTCAGTTCACTTATAATTCTTACCAAGGTTGTTTTTTCATTGTTAGGAAAATAAAAATAAATGCAAAATCTCCTCCTAGCCCCCAAAATCTCTCTACAATGATATGAGTAAGAAGACCATTTTATTTTTTAATAATCATTCATTCAGGATATTATGTACATCACAGAAAATCTGTAAAAGTGATTGTGCAAACAGAAAGAAAACTCATTCTTGTATACAGCCAATCAGACACAACCATGACATTCTTGGTGCATCATTTGTTACACATAAGACGCCACAGCATCACCTGGTAACTGGAGTGAATATCTGTGTTAGCTAACTGGCATATTTCAAAGAAAAAAAGAACTCTGACCTTTAAGACAAGCAAGGGTTTGCAAGTTGGAAGAAGGTACGTTAAGTTCCTATCCTCCTATGCAACCAACGTCTGCCTTGAATTACATTTCAGAGACATGGTTCCCAAAACATTTGCCAATTTTTCTATCAGATAATTTATTGATCTGGAGGTTTTCACTATTACATTGAAAAGTTTCCCATATATGTTTTGTAAGAGTCACTTCTCTAAAAAGAATGTACAGATGGTCAGCACATATATCAAAAAGTGCTCACATTCACTAGTAAAGAAACGTAAAACAGTACTACAATGATGTATCACAGCTGCTAGATGGCTATTGGTTTTTAAAATATTTTACTAGGCACATTTTTTTATTATGTACTGTATGTTTTCAGTACAGAATGATTACAATCATCATAGGGAGTTGGTACACGTACATAACACGTTAATTATTTTTACTTCTCCCCCCCCCGCCACTTCCTCCTTCCATCTCTAGATCCCTTTTCCATTTACAAAATTCTATCTCCCTGATGCTTACTATCCATCCTTTATTTTGTCTTTTAAATGATTTATGCTTTAGTTTCTTGTTTAAGGGAAATCATGCAATATTTAAGATTATGTATCTGATTTATTTCATTAACATTATGAAATAAATCATATCTGAAATATGAAATAAATAAATATCTGATTTATTTCACTTAACATTATGGTCTTAAGACATAGCCATTTTCCTACAAAAGACTCAAACATATCCTTCTTCATAGCAGAGTAGTACTCCATTAGGTATAAATACCATATTTTCTTTATTCATTTATCTGTTGAGGGCCATAAAGCTGCTTCCAAAATTTGCCTATCATATTGGTTACTTTTCTCTCATTGCTGGGACACTCAAAAATGAAGGAAGGAAAGATTTATTTAGTTCACTGTTTGTGGAGGTTTCAGTCCGTAATCACCTGGGTCCAAGGCAGGGTGGCATGGCACAGAGGCAAGACTTCAAGGCAGCAGCCAGAAAAAACAGCCAGACCAAAAGGGAGCAGAGCAAGCCTCTTTTCCTCCTTTATATTGTGCATAGGCCACTTCTCTTGCCAGAGCCCATGTAGCACTCAAAATCTCCTTGCCTTCATCCTCTTGCATAGGATGAGGATATTTACAAAGTAAGAACCCTGGCCCCTGCTGAGTTCCTTAGTTAAGCTTCTAACTGCTCAAGTTAACACAATATATCAGCCATAGTAGATATTATGAGTTGTTCTGCTATAAACCTGAATATGCATGTATCATTCTAATATTGTATCTATCTGTTTGGAGAAGATATCTAGAAGGTAACCAACTGAGTTAAATGAAATTTCTATTTTTAATTTTTTGAGGACTCTCCATACTGATTTCTATAGTGGTTGTACTAGTTTTAAATTCCCACCAACAATAAAGAAGTCTTTTTATTCCCCACAGCCTGGCCAGCATTTGTTATTATTTGAATTCTTGGTAATGGCCATTCTTTCTGGAGTAAGATGGAATCTCAATGTGTTTTAATTTATCAGAGAAATTGAAACATTTTTCATGTGTTTATTGGCCACTTGTACTTCTGAGAAGTGTCTGTCCATTCCAGTTGCCCATTTCTTTTTCTTAACACCAACTACATGTATTAGAAGACAGTTATGACATGTTCTCATATCTTTCCTTGGGAAATTAAAAATAAAAGACAGAATAAAATCAAAGACAAATAGAAGAAAATAATAAAGATCAAAAAACACAATCCCTTATCAACACCATTTTTCATAAAGATTAACATTTTGATGCTTACCTTTCTGTAAAAATAGAAAAGATTCAGAATAGTCTAAACAGCTTTGATAAAGAGACAATGCTAGAGCTCCAACCTTCCCCAGTTCTATGATTTATCACAAAGTTACACCAATCATGACAAAACAGCATTAGAGGTCTTTTATTTTGAAGGATCTAATCTTTTGAGCTCTTTTTATATTTTAAACATACATTTCTTGCCCAAGAAATAGTCTCAGGATAGACAAAATCAAACTGTCAAAATGGCCATACTACCAAAACTGATAAATAGATTTAAAGCAATCCCAATAAAATACAAGCGACTTATCTCACAGAACAAGAAAAACAATCCTAAAATTTATTGAGAACAAGAAGAGACCCAGAGTTGCAAACACAATCCTGAGCACCAAGAGCAAGGCCAGAGCATCCCTATTCCAGATTTCAAGTTGTATCAAAAACCTACAGAGATAAAAAGAGCATGACACTGGGGGTGCGGGGCAGATGTGTGGATTAATGGAACAAAAAAGAGGATGCCAGAATAATCCCAGGCACATTTCATCTTCTGATCTTTTTTAAAGGAGCAAAATGTACACCCTGGAGGAAAGCTCTTTTTAACACATGATGCTGGAAAAGCTGGCTATCCAACTTCAGAAGATTGAGTCTAGTCCTGTGTCTCTCTCCATGTAGTAAAATAAAATGGATTAAAGATCTGAATATTAAAAGAGAAACAATCTTCTGGAAGATAAAATAGGTAAAATCTCTGGAGGTAAAATCTCTCTCTCTCTCTCTCTCTCTCTCTCAGTCTCTCTCTCTCTCAGACTTTTGAAACAGGATCTCAATTATTCAAGAAATAATACAAGAATCAACAAAGAAGATGATGTTAACTTAAAAAATCTTTGGCACAGTAAAGGAAAGAACAAGTAGTGAAGAGACAGGCTACAAAATAGGAGAAATTGCTGAATGACTAAAAAAAAAAGATAAGTGTTGGCAAGGATGTGGAGTAATTGGAATTCTAATATGCTGTTGCTGATATAAAATGGCACAGCTACTGATATAAAACAGTATGGAATTTAAAAATAAAAATAGAACTATCACAGAATTTATCTATCCCATTTCTGGGTATTCATCTATAATAATTAAAATTAAGGTCTCAAAGAAATGTACCACTCATGTTCACTGCAGAACTATTCATGGTAAAATGTAAAGATAATCCTCATTTCAATAAATGAATAGATAAAGTTAATGTGACACAGGTACAATTAAATATGATTTGGCCATTAAAATGAACAACTGTGTATCCTGCAACCTACAATGACAGAGTTGAAACTTTTGGACATTAAGCTTCGTGAAAAAACCCATACTCAAACAGTCAAACAGTGATATATAAAGTAGACAAATGCATAGACGCAGAAAACAGAATGATGATTGTCAAACTCTGGGAGGTGGGGAGACAGAATGAGGAATTACTATTTGACAAACATAAAGTTCCAGTTTTATGAGATGATTAAAGTCAAACATCTTCTATAAAACATTATATCTATAGTTAACAATAATGTATTACATACTGAAAATTGTGTTAGTAGGGTAAATCTCATGTTAGGTATTTTTATTATACATGTTAGGTTAGTAAAAGAAAAAGAAATAGAGGTGGTTTCTGGGCCTTTGAGAAAGACATTCCACAGTTATAAATATGATAACAGAATATTTAGCCCCTAAAATAATTTTCACACACTTCAAAGACATAGAGAAATACTTAGAAATATATTAAATAAACTTCAAGAAAGGGGATGAATGTTTTTTTTTATTTTTCACCAGGGAAATTGAACACTCTTACTTTTCATTTATATTTTCTCTTACATGTTTACATATACTCTCCTTTCCTCCTCAACCTTCCCTATGCCTGATGCCTCCTCTTTTGACTGTGGAAGGCACAGGTAACACATTTATATCATACAATTCCCACTTTCTCAGTTGTAGTTCAAGTGAATCAAAAGCAATGTCCAAAACTGTCAAGCCACACAACTTTAGGAGTTGATATTCACATGGAATAGATAACATCACTCCTGGACCTATGCAGAGCAGGCCCTGGCTCCATTCTTTGTTTTTGTTGTTTGTTTGTTTGTTTGTTTGGGTTTCTTTGTTTTGTTTTTTGTTTGTTGTTGTTTCTGGTTTTTGGTACCTAGCTCTTGCAAGACAGGCTCTTATGCCACTGAGCTAAATCCCCAGCTACTTTGGCTGCATTTTTACTATCTTACATGACCTTCCTGAAAGAAAAAATCCTACTAATTATATAGCACTTTCAGAGATAGGGTTTTGTGTAAATCTTATAATCATACAGATAGCTAAAACCATTTGTACCTTAATAGGTTCAGGGTAGGAAAAGACTCAGAAAGATTATGCAATCAGTTAGTATCTAAGCCAGAATTAGTCTCAAGTCTCCTGGGTCCCAAGTCAGTGTTCTTTCCACAGAGCAGAGGGCCCTGATAGTTCAGGAGCCCCAGCTGTTGCCGTGCTTCAGAACAAGCCTCACTGCCTCTGCTTGATTCTGACCTTCATGGACCATGTCCCTGCACGTTATCAATTAAGCAGCAATATTCTCATTCTCTTTGTCTCTACGGCATTTGGCATGCCTTATAAACTCACTGGCAAGAGGAATAGTATACTTTAGGAAACAGGAATGCTCACAGAGTACTTTGGAAAACATAGTTTAACAAGAAAATGCTATTTTATATTAAATGTCAGTGGAACACAGAAAAATCAACTTCCCAGATGTAATGTCCAGGTGAGTCTACACAAATGAGTAAATGTTGAATAGAGCAGGATGGTAGGAAGAAGTGGAAAAGAAGCAGAGAATCAACATTTTACACAGAAAGAGACATGTTCAAAGGTATGGAGGAAGGGAATATCATAATATATTCAGAAATTACATCTTTTGCTTGGAGGAAGAAAGATCAGAATTAAGACTAGGAAAAATACATAGAAATCAAATTTTTCAAAAAAAAGTCTTTTGTATTATTTTAAGTATACTTTTTTATTTTATTTAAAGAGATAAAAAACAGAATAAAGGGTAGCAACAATACAGAATTCCAAGGAATAAAGGAAAAGAACAATAACAAAAAAACCTAAGAAATTATTACTTGACAAATTACATACTGACTTCTTGGAAATAGTTGTTCAAATTACAAAGTTAAAACATGTAAAGTAGACATTCAAACAGTGAGACTGTTAATAGTTCTGCTCCACGATCTGACAAAAAAAGCAGCAATATGGTCATCCATCTTACCCACTCAAATATACATGCAATTATATCAAAAGGGTAAAATTAAACACAACAAAACAGAACAAAGTGGATCACAAGAAAGCAATGTCGGAGACATAAATTTCAAAGCTAGACAATCAAAGATATTCACTCTCTATCATATTGACTCTTGTTTTCTTCCAAATAGTTGTCCATATTGTCACATACAGGGAATTCACATGAAACAACATAGTATGGAATTGATCTGAGCAGGACGAGGAAGGCATTTCAGGTCTTCAAGACCAGACAATAGGGAAGCCAAGAACGGCTGTCAAAGCATCTCTCATTCTCTTCAAAACAGCTGTCCATACTTTCATGTGCATTGAACTTAAACAAGGCAAAGCATGCTAAGATCACTTTAAACAAAGAATGATAGTTTTGCTGGACTTCACATCATGACATTCTGGAAACAGCACTGGGTATTGTACTGTCTCATTTTCTTCAAAGTAGTTCATTTCAACATGTGTTATATAGTTGGTTCTTGTAAACTGTTTATAAGCTCTATACATGCATGAGTCTCTACATGTATATCTATCATTTCTGGATTAGAGGCAAAAACAAAACAAAGCAAGATAAAACAAAACAATTCCTAGAAAAACATGAAGCAATTAGAAGTCCTACCATGCTTCTATTGTTCTACTACCATTGGTTCTATCTATCACATTGTGTCTTATTGGGATTTGAATATGTGTGATAGTTTAAACAACATTTTTCTATTGAAAATGAGATATTATAGTACCCATTGATCATTTTTGTTATTCGGTTCAGGAAGCACTGTAATTCTTTCACTCTATGCATGGCTTTATACTATTTTGTTATATTTGATATTGTTGTATTTGAAACTATGCTCAGCGATAGCAGAGTAAGTGATATGGTGACAGCTACTGTTGATGTCCGGTTGTTGTAATGTAAAGTACTGTGTTGCCTATGTTGTCCTGTTCTGATCTACCCTCTTTTGTTTTATTCTCTTTAAAATAAAAAATTTTTTAAAAAAAGAAAAACATGAGGCAAAAAAGTCATATATAACTGCAATACAAGGTGATCTACAATGGTTACCATGATGTCTCAACAGTATAGAACAAGATTAATAAAAATAAAACATGGGAGACATTATAAGACTTCAAAAGCAAGTAATAATCAAACCAGAGTGGGTATCTTAGTGAATCTTGTCATCTTCAGTGTAGTTGCCTATACTCTTAGACTTGATGCTATCAATCATAGCAGATTTAAATAAAATCAGTCAATGCAAAGTAGCAATCTAACAACTCAGATTCAAATAAGATCAGTCATAATAAGACAGTATAAGTTATACAGGGCTTCAGATTAAGTTGATAGGAAATTAAGGATGATTATAACATGTCCTCTTATTTTTGGGATAGCTGACCTTGTCCTCAAGTCTAGTGTAAGTAGACAAACTGGAACAGCACATAATCCATCCAAGCAGAGTGGTGAGAATAATGTAAATTTTAAATCTTGTTACCCAATTAACAATATCCTCTGCCTCCCTTTTTTAGACAATTCCTCCCCTTTCACTCCCATGGGGTGCACTGCTTGT
>PVJX010049264.1:0-11147 GCA_004027295.1 Dolichotis patagonum
GCCAGTCTCTCGAAATGATCCACTTCACTGCATTTTCAGTTGCCTGAATGGTTTCTTGATAGTAACTATTTGCTTAATGATGTTGATATGTGATGGTGACAGTTTGGAGCATGCTTCTGATTATAGATTCTTTATATTCAGCTGGTGAATGTCATCTGGCAAAAGATGGTGGACATAGCATATACCTTTACTTCTTTTCCTTTCTATAGTCTTATTGAAGTAATATAAAATGCATTTTCAAATATAATTAAACCATAATAGGACTGGAAAACAAGATAGGTATTCAGCATTAGCCAAGAAAACATGAGAAAATTCTTAAAGTTAGAAAACAGATGAGACCTGATCAATGATGGAAATACATCAGGGAAAATGGCAACTAAAAGCTAAGGTAGTGAGAGCACTTTCTTCTAAGAGAACTCCAGTTACATGCAAAGCATAGATTCCAGAAACACAAATGTAGAAGTAGGCTAAAAATCAGTATTCAGTGTAAAGAATAGCATTCAGGTATATTAAGATAATAAAGCTCCTCTTTCTACCTACTAGCCTCTCTCTCAAAGATAACTCAGCAAGAGACAGTTAAGTAAACAATGCCAAATGGTCTAGTAGAATGAATACACCAACCACAGTGGGCAGTTGAGAAGGGGGAAAAGGGAGTTAGCAATAGGAAAATAATGAAACAACAGAAATAAATCAATACCTTTCCGTATTGATTCTCCATGTGAATTGTCTCAATTCCAAAATCAAAAGACATCATTGTCAGGGTGGGTCATAAAACAAAATGCAATGATATGCTTTATATAAGAAACACTTTTAAACCAAAAAGTCTTTAATAGACTGCAAATCAAAGGATGTAAAATAATATTCCACCTAATGAGAACCAAAACACAAACAGAAGAGGCTTTCCTCTTTAGAGTGAAGTTAGGCTTCAAGCCTAAAATGATCAGAAGAGACAAAAGAGGTCACTAAATGTTGGTTAAATTATCAATTCAACAAGAAAATACAACAAATATAAACATACATTCATTTAACAATGCTTCACCAAGCTTTGTAAAACACACACTATTGAACATAAAAGATCAAGTAAACATCAATAAAATTATAGTATGGGTACTGAATATAACACTGTCAAAAAAAAGACACATCAACTGGACCAAAAAAAGAAAAAAAAAAACTCCATGTATCAGAGTTGAACCAAAACTTTGAACAACTGGACTTCACAGAAACCTACAGAAGGCTCCACACAACAACAGAATATACATTCTTCTCAGCAATGCATGGAATTTTCTCCAAAATAGACCACATGCAAGATCATAAAGCTTGCTTAATTAAGTTCAAGAGACTCAAAACTATCCCATACATATTGTTCAATCATAGTGCAATGAAACTGAAATCAATGCCAAGAGAAATAACATATATTATTCAAAAGCAAGGAAATTAAATAGTGCTTGCCTGAATAATCAATGGGTCAAAAAGTAATCAAGAAAAAATTAGCCAGCTCCAAGAATCAAAACTTAATGCCTCATTTGGGCCCTTCTCAGTGATTCCCCAATGGCCTGGAACCACCTGTAATCTGCCTCGTGCTCTGAAAGTGCTAGCTGTGATTTCCATCCCATGGGGAAGCCTCAGTGCATCATTCCAAGACATGTAGGGCCCCTCCAGGCATGTTACATCACCAGAGAATGCAGAGGAAGGCCCCTACAGGTCTATTTGGACACTGGCAAGTGACCCTTGAGTGGCCCAGAGCTGCCTGTGCTCCACCTCATGCTCTGAAAGTGTGCACAGTGATTTCCATCTCATAGGAAGCCTCAGCAATTCTCCCTCAAACTGGTAGGGCCCAGCCCAGCTTCCCCCATCACAGAAGGACACAGCAAAAGGTCCCTCTGGGGCTATTTGGGCCCCAACTAATGACTCCTGAGTGGGCTAGAGAGCTTGCACTCCATCTTGCATGCCAAAAGTGTGAAGAGTGATTTGCATCCCATGGGCAAGACATGGTGCAACACTCAGAGACTCAAAGGGCACTGCCCAGCATCCCTCATTACCAGATGACCCATGGGAAAGTTCCTGAAAGCCAGTTTGTGCCCTACCTAGAGACCCTCAGAGGGTGATACAGAAAATAGATACTTCCATGACAAAGAACAGCTGAAGAACTTCATGACTACCAAACCCACCCTGCAAAGAATACTGAAAGACATTCTAGATAGACATAGGAAAAAACTGCTAAGCAAGACAAACAATTAAACAGAGGAGAAAAGTAAAAATTCAACAGCAGAAAGACAACATGTCAAAAATAAACCAATATATATCAGTTATAGCCATTAATGTAAATGGTCTCAACTCACCAATGAAAAGAAACTGACTGGCAAAATGGATCAAGAAACAACATCCAACCATATGCTGTATACAAGAAACACACTCATAGACTGAAAGTCAAAGGATGGAAAACAATACTTCCTGCAACAGGAACCTGCCCACCCCCCAAATCAGGGGTAGGTATTCTGTTTTCAGACAAAATGAACTTCAAACCAAAAATGGTCAAAAGAAATAAAGAAGGTCACTACATACTAGTTAGGGAAAAAAAAGAAGAAGAGATAACAATCTTAAATATCTATGCACCAAATTTGGGAACACCCAGTTATACAAAACAAATATTAACAGAAATGAAACATCAAATAAACATTAACACAATTATAACAGGAGACTAACACCTAATTGACAAAAAGAGATAGATCAACTAGACAGAAAATCAGCAAAGAAATAACAGAATTGAATCACACCTGTGAACAAAGGGACTTAGTGGACAGACACAGAGTTTTCAACCCAACAAAATCAGAATATACATTCTACTCAGCAGCACATGGGACATTATCTAAAATTGACCATATACTAGTACACAAAACATGCTTAAGTAAATGCAAAAGCCTAGACATTATCCCATGCATGTTATCGGATCATAGTTCCATGAAACTAGAAATTAATGACAAAAGAAACTGCAAAACCCCACAAACAAATGGAAATTTTATAATACACACCTGAGCAGTCAGTGGATCACAGAGGAAATTAAAGAAAAAATTAAATAATATCTTCAAGCAAATGAAATACAAATACAACTTACTGGAACTTGTGGGATGTTATGAAAGAAGTTTTCAGAGTAAAATTTATTGCAATGAATTTCCACATCAGGAAAACAAAACAAACACAAACAAATAGCCTGATGCTACACATCAAACATCTAGAAAAACAAGACTAAGTCAAGCCCAAAGTGAAAAGACAGAGGGAAATTATAAAGATCAGAGCAGAAATAAATGCATAGAGAAAACAATACAAAGAATCAATCAATCAAAAAGTAGATTGTGTGAAAGAATAAATAAAATTTATAAGCCCCTAGCCAACCTTATTTAAAAAAGAAAAGAAAAAGCTCAAATTCATGCAATAAGGAAGGAAAAGTGCAAAATCACTAAGACCTGTTAGAAATAGAGAATATCATCAATACCTATTTCAAAAACCTCAACACTCATAGGTTTGATAACACAGAAGAAATGGACAGATTCCTAGAAATGTATGAATTACTAAAACTGGATCAAGAAGATGTAAAACTTCTGAATAATCCAATTTCACTTAATGAAATTAAAAATGTAATTAAAACCTAACCAACAAAGAAAAGCCCAGGTCCTGTTGGATTCTCTGTGGAATTGTACAAGAAATTCAAAGAAGAATTAATGGTGACACTCCCCAAACTCTTCAATGAAATTGAAAGGAAAGAAATTTTCCTAAATCATTCCTGGAAGCAAGTATCACTCCAAGAACTTGGTTTTAATAGAAAAAACAGAGAAAGACCCAACCAAAAATGTGAACTACTGGCCAATTTCCCTAATGAACATAGATGCAAAAATTCTCAATAAAATATTGGTAAACAGAATGCAGCAAATCATTAAGATTATACACCAGGATAAAGTAGGATTCATCCCAGGAATGCAGGGATGGTTCATCATATGCAAATTAATAAATGTAATCCACCATATCAACAGAGCCAAAATAAGAATCACATGATCATTTCTATAAATGGAGATAAAGCTTTTGATAAGGTCCAACACTCATTCATAATAAGAACTCTAGAGAAAATGAAACTAGATGGTCTTTTTTATTTTACAGAGAATAAAGCAAAAGAGAACAGAACAATGTAAGCTACACAGTATTTCACAACAAGACAACCAGATATCAACAGTAGCTAACATAATGTCTTTGAAACAGTTGAGTATACCTTCACAAACAATAATATTGCACATAGCAAAATAGTATAAAACCATTCAAGAGAATAAGCATATTACAGGACATTCAAAACCAAATAAAATAAAATGAACAATATAATATCTATAATATCTCAGTTTTCTTAAAAATTTGGTTATATTATCACATATATTAATATCCAATAAGACACAATATCATAGAACCAATGGAAACAGAAGAACAAAAGCATGCTAGGACTTCACAACAAGATGATATTAAATCAGCAGTGGCAGCCATAATGTCTTGTTTTCTTCAAAGTAGCTGTTCATACCATCACACATATTAAAATCAAACAAAATAAAAGCAATCCAACCAATGAATGAATCTAAATACTATAAACCCATCTATGACAAACCAACAGCCAGCATCATATTAAATGGCCAACAACTGAGAGCTTTTACTCTAAAATCAGGAAAAAGACAAGGATGTTTGTTATCATCACTCTTATTCAATATAGTGTTGGAAATAATAGCCAGAGAAATTAGATAAGAAAGAGAAAAAATGAAGTAAGGATAGCAAAATAAGAAGTTAAATTATCATTATTTGAAGGTGCCATGATAATCTACATAGAAGACTCCTAAAACTAATGAAAGACTCCTAAGTATATTAACTAAATTCAGTCAGGTAGCTGGATACAAAGTCAATGCTCAAAAATCAATAGCATTTCTATAAACAAACAACAAACTCACTGAGAGAGAGATGAAAAGCCACATCCTCCACAAGAGCATCAAAATAAATCACATACTTAGGAATCAATCTAACAAAAGAAATAAAAAATCTATTCAGGGAAAGTTATAATACCCTGCACAAAGAAATTGAGGATCTCAGAAAATGGAAAGACATTCCTTGTTCATGGATAGGAAGAACAAAAATTGTGAAAATGGCCATTCTCCCAAAATTGTTATACAGATTTAGTGCAATTCCAATCAAAATACCACTAGTATACCTCACAGAGCTAGAGAAATCATTCCTAAAATTCATCTGGAAGCAGAAGAGACCTAGAATAACAAAGGCAATTCTAAGCAACAAAGCCAAGGTAGGAGGCATCACAATTCCTGACTTAAAGTTTTACTACAAAGCTACTGTAATAAAATTATCATGGTACTGGGATAAAAACAGACCTGAAGATCAATGGAAGAGATTAGAAGATACAACTTCAACTAAAAACACACTCAGTCATCTTATCTTTGATAAAAAGGCCAAACATTTTTACTGGAAGAAAAATAATCTCTTTAATAAGTGTTGCTGGTAAAACTGGCTCTTCATATGCCAAAAACTAAAACTAGAACCAAGCCTATCACCATATGCTAAACTAAAGTCAAAATAGGTCAAAATCTAAATATTAAACATAAACACTAAATCTGTTGGAAGACAAAGTAGGGAGAAATCTTGAAGACATAGGGGTAGGCAGAGAATTCATGAACAAAAATAAAACCACATGGAAATATTTCCCACAATCAATAATTGGGATTTCATCTTATTAAAAAGGTTTTATATTTCAAAAGATATCTCCAACAGAGTAAAAAGGAAATCCATGAACTTTGGAAAAAAATCTTAATCAACTATCCCTCAAAGGACTTCTGTCTAGAACTTATAAAAATTCAAAAAAATCAGACCCACAAAATTCAAAGACCCAATCCAAATTTGGCTTCTAAGTTGAATACACACTTCTAAGAAGAAGAAATACAAACCTCTGATAAATATATGAAAAAATTTTCAGCATTATTGGTCACTAGAGAAATGCAACTTAAAATCATACTGAGATTCCATCTCACTCCAGAAAGAATGTCCAGAATAAAGAAAACTACCAACAACAAATGCTAGAAAGCTGTGGAGAAAAAGGAACTCTTCTACATTGTTGGTGGGAGAGTAGACTGTTGTAACCACTGTAGAGGTCAATCTGAAGGTTCTTTAAAAAACTGGGATGGGAGGTGCCATTTGACCCAGCTATTCGACTTCTGGGCATATTCCCAGAAGAACTGAAAACATCGTATCACAGTGATATATGTGCACCCATGGTTATAGCAGCACAATTTGTAATAGCTAGATCTTGGAGATAACCTAAATACCCATCGACTCAGGACTGGATAAAAAAGCTGTGGTACTGTTATACAATGGAGTACTACTCAACTATAAAGAATGATCACATTGAGATATTTATAAGTAATTGGATGCAACATGAGACCATACTTATAAGTGAAATAAATCAAGCTCAAATGTTCAAACACCATATTGTCTCCCTACTGTAAGAAATGGCAAGGGCACGACAGTGAAAGGGTAATTATCTCTTCAAAGGCAAAAAAATAATATATCAAGGAAAAGGAGGAGAAAAAAGTAAGGGAAATGACAAAATATCTAAATTTGTATAAACACATTTAGAATAGCTAAGAAAATTGTTTTACAAATTCCATCAGTTCTTGGATCACTACAGTTAATATTCATAGGTTTGGAACAATTTTGCATGTTTTTGTCTGGTGATTTGAAGAACACTTTTGAGGATCACTATATAAAATAACAACTTTAATTATGTTCCTATCAGCTTGTTTTGTATGCCTATATCGTCATTGTTTTGGGCTCTTTGGTACTGTCGTATATTTATCTTTTTGATTTTTGTTTTTCTATTAATATTTTTATTTTGTTTTTTCATGGTTGCATCAATGAAGAAAGGACAGGTGTACATGTAGAGGCTTTTTCATGCCTAGAAGTTCTCCAAAATAGTTTACAAGAATCAATTATATTATTTGTGATGAACTGAACAGCTACTTAAAAGAAAAAGAGACATTATAGTATCCATTGCTGATTTCATATTGTCATGCTGTGAAATCCAGTAATGCTTTTATTCTTTGTTCAAAGTGGTTTTAGTCTATTTTGTATTATTTAATTTCAACATACATGAAAGTATGCACAGCCACTTTGAAGAAAACAATAGACATTAAGTAGCCATTGTTGATTTTCTTATTGTCTGGTTTTGAAAGCCTGTAATTCCTTCGTTACTCTGTTTTGATCAGTTTTTATACTATTTTGTTTTGTATGAACTCATTGTGTGTGAAGATATAGACAACTATTTAGAAGAAAGCAAGAGACATTATGGTAGCCACTGCAGATCTCCTGTTGTCTTGCTTTGAAATCTGTGTCACTTACATTGTTTTCTTCTGATCTGCTTTGTTATGCTTTGTTTTACTATCTTTAAAAGAAAATTAAAAAATTAATGCCCATACAGCACACCAGAACTTACAGGACACAATGAAAGTAGGTCTAAGGGAGAAGTACATAGCATAAATACCCACATAAGAAAAAAACAGAACTAGCCAAAATAAATAAACTAATGATGTACCTAAAGGTCCTAGAGCAAGAAGAACACAAATTCAAAGCTAATTCAAGGAAAAAAATAAAAATGATGAGAGCAGAACATAATGAAATTAAAACTAAAAGGACAATAGAAGATAAATGAATCAAAAAGATAAGTTTGAAAAAATAAAAAGAACATTTAACAAATGTTACCAAAAAGGAAATAAAATATCCAAATCAGTGCAATATGAAATGAAAATCAAAATACAAATCACACTGCCCAAAATCCAGAAGATTATGAAAAATAATTTCACAAATGTATACTCCAAAAACAGAGATTTCAGAAGAAATGAATAGCTTCTTAGACACTTGAGAATGAGTAAATCTGAAACAAGAAGATTTAAAAACAATGAATAAATCAATAACAGACAAATAAATTGTAACAATAATTAAAAAAAACTTTCAATAATTTCCAAGTCCTGATGATTTTATTACTGACTTGTGAAGAACTTCAGGGAAGATCTAATGCCAATACTCCTCAAACTCTCACCAATACTCTTCAAACTCTCATAAAGTTAAGTGGGAAAGTGTACTTACAAAATCATTCCTGAAAGCTAGCATTATGCTGATTTCTAAAGCAGAAAAGGATCATAACAAAAAAGTGATCTATAGAGCAATAGCTTAATGAGTTGACAAAAATTATCAATAATTTCCTGGCAGACAGAAAACAATATGTCATGGAAAGGATCATACATCATGAATGAGCTAACGTATTCCAGTTAGGAAAGGACACAACCACGCAAATCAATAAGTTCAATACATTACATAAGCAGAAACAAGGGCAAAAATCACATGAACATCTCGTTACAAACAAACAAAAAATACTTAGACAAAATCTAATATTCTTTCATGATAAAACTCTGAAGAAACTGAATATAGAAAGATCTCAACTGACAAAGAGATTTAATAAATATAATAAAAGTTTTACTATCACAGTATTAGTAGCTTTTATGTAAATGTATTGTCAAGCTCATAGCAAATAAAAAAAACTTAAAGAGTTCCCTGTAAAATCAGAAACAAGACAAGGACATCCACTACTCCAACTCCTCTTCAATATGGTATTTGGAACATTAGCTAGAGCAATCAAACAAGAAAAATAAATGGATGCATGTAGGAAAACAAGACATATAATTATTAGTATTTGCAGGTTGCATGATCCTTTACAGAGAAGACCAAAAACTCCACAAAAGACTCCTAAAATTAACAATCTATTCAAAAATTTAGCAGGATACAAAAATACACACAAAGTTCAATATTGCTTTTCTAAGCCAATAATGAGTTCACTGAGACAAAATTTAAAGTATAAGTCACAATATAAAGAAAAATGAAATAGATATGTATTAACCTAATCAAGGAAATGAAAGACATGTACAATACAGCCTACAGGACTTTGAGAAAAGAGATTGCATAACACATCAGAAAATGGAAAGATATCCCTTGTTCTTTGATAGGCAGAACCAATATACTCAAAATAGACAAAACTAATACTCAGATTTAATGCAATCCCAATCAAAACATCAGCAACACTTATTACAGAGCTAGAGAAAATAATCTTAAAATTTATAATGAACAGGAAGTGACTAAGAAGAGTAAAAATATTCTTGGGTAAAAAGATTGAAGCAGGAGAAACCAAAATCCAAGTATTTAAGTAATATTACAAAGGTCTTGTGATACAACCAGCATGGTATTGGCTCAAAAACAGAGACATGAATTAAGAGAACAGATACAAAATGAATAAATAACTCTAAGCAACTCTGTTGTCTTATCATTGACAAAGAGGTCAAAAACATATGCTGGAAGAAAGATAACACTTTTATGAAATGTTCCTGAAAATGATAGCTACCAACATGTAGAAAATTGTATAAACTTGTTATCTCTCAACATATATCACATTAAAATAAAAATTGATCAAAGATCTAAATGTTAGCACACATACACTTAATCTGCAGAAATGTAAAAGAGTTGACATTTTGAAGATGTAGAAGACATAAGGACTTTATGCTTAGAGCCTTGATTGTACAAGAAATAATATAAAGAATCAACAAATGGCCTCAGATCAATTAAGAATCTTAGGCCCAGCAAAGAATACAACCAACAGAGCAAAAGTACATCTACAAGGTGGAAAATGTTTTGCTAACTATTCTTTACAAAGAGGAATAATATCTAGAATAATAAAGAACTCAGAAAACCTAGATCCCCTCAAACAATAAAATCAATAAAAGTGGGAAATGAAAATTAATGCTTCTCAGAAAAAAATACAAATCATCAGTAAGTACTAAAAAATTGTTCAACATTTCATACCACTAGCCAAATTCAAATTAAAATAATACTGAGATTTAATTTTACTCTCAAATTTATGGCTGTGACCAAGAAATCAAACATTAACACATGCTGATTCATTTATGGTGAAGAAAGAAACATTATGCACTATTGGTGGGAATATAAATTATTGTATTGTATTACCCATATTGTAAATCAGTATCAAATTTCTTTAAATCTCAGCTAAAAATTCAATTTTACCTGGCTATTTTCTTCTAGGTATCTTCCAAAAAGTGTTAAAATGTTGCATCAGAGAGGTGAAAAGATGGCAGACTGGTAGGTAGCAGGATATGGAGCCTCTCCGAGAGAGACAGATCAAATGCCAGAACAGAACACCCTGGAGAGACCAAAACAGAGGGAGATGGATTCTGTCAACCCAGGAAGAAACTGAAGGGAAAGAAACTGCTTGAATATGAGGTTCCGGGGCTACCATTAAAGAAGCTAAGATAGGCAAGCATGGCACTCTCTCCAAGCTGCCTGAATTCGTGCCTGACATTGACTTGAGCAACTGAACCTGTGCTGAAATGAGTGGCCCGAATACGGAGCTGAACCACCCTGGGTGCCACTCACCCAGAACCGGACCTATGTGCTACCTAACCAGAGGTAGCACGAATTCGCACCACAGCCCAGCTGCAGTCAGAGATCAGGGAGCCCACAAGTTCTCAGTGACGAGTATCAACCCGCAGTGAGTGATGGGAATAAGACCCTCCCACGGGAAAGGGGCAACCAACTGGACAACATGTTGAAGTTGGGCAGGACAGCCCTAACTGTATAAGGAAGTGGCCTCAGTTTGTTGCACCTCTCAAGAAGTGGATTGGAGGGATCTGCCTGGACTGGTCCATGCCCCTGGCCTGGACTCAGTGGTTCATCACAAATCAATTCCCTAAGTGCGGGGCACCTGATGCAGTGAAGGCCCATGAAGGTTGACTGACCCAGTGATCCGGCCCGCGGATCAATCCGTGGGTCTAACCTGGAGGGGGAACGGGGATGGGATGACAACGGGACAAGAGGAAAGAGAGATGGAGACAAGTTGAGCAATTCCAATCAAGTCTCGTTTATTGAGGAAGTGAACATAGTTTATATAGGGTGAGGGCAGGAAGTTGTCATCAGGCAGAGATGTTGTGGAGAGACTGGATAGGTCACAGTCATGTCCGGCCAGGCAGAGAGGATCATGGGCAATGTAGGCAGACGCACCA
>PVJX010049265.1:0-11119 GCA_004027295.1 Dolichotis patagonum
TCTGTTTTTGGTTCTTTTATTATTTCCCTTTGGAATTCTGTATTGTTGCTACCATTTTTCTGTTTTGTCTGTTTTTTTTTAAATTCTCTTTAAATAAAATTTAACAAAATAACAAACAAACAAAAAACCAGTATGTAAACACATTGAGAATAATGAAGTACACAGAACACTGCCTGCCAAATAAAAAGTTCCATATGATTGTCAGCAGTTCCCAGTGTAGGATAAGTACATATTAACTCTACTTAGTTTTGTCCTATAACATGTAAAAGATTTATAAGCTTTTATTAATTAATTTATTTATTAGTAATGCATGATGGGCCCGGGAGGCTAGTGCCTCATATAAACTTTTATTACACATATCTACACTATAGATGTAGTGTTATGTATTTCAGTTCTATTCTTTGATAGAACAGCAAATAAAATGTTACAAGCTTTCGTGAAATACCCTAACCTAAATGCCATCCCCTCCTTATCTAGCTTTGTTCTAAGCACACAGCCGCTGTAGAGCACACAAACTTCCTGAAGGTGGCAGTAGAGGCCCAAGAGTTGGAAAAGGCGCGGATGTTCTGCACCGCCACGCTATGGTCCGAACGCTGCCAACGGAGACCTGATTTGGTTTCTTGAAATTCCATTCGTTGTTACTGTTTCCGAGAAGGCATGGGTCATGAGCTGTCGGGAAGGTGATCAAATGCAGATGATATCTGAAAGGCAGCAGCCTGCTATTAATCATTAAAACCTCAGGCAAAATGGAAGCATTCGTGCCTCAGTAAGGACTCAGCAAGGGGGACTGACGATAAGACGAGAGAGGGCAGGTAGCAGGAGGAAAAGGGTTTGGAAGACTCGAGACCCAGAGTTGGCAAACCGAGGGCCAGAGCATTTGTCTAGCATCCATGAGGCCCTGAGTTAGCTCTCCAGTAGGGGAGAAAAAGAAACTTGTAAAAGGGCTCTCTCGGGTGTGGACATTCCTTAGTTCTCGGGCCTCAGGACTCAGATCTGTGGGGAGGACACAGCCAGGGGAGGCCAGGGCTGTGGCTGGGACGGCGTTGATTACCCCCTTGTCCGGGACTAAGGCAGTGAGCTGCTGGAACAACCTCACCCCTGCTTTACATAACCATCTGGGGCAGTAATAAAAGGAATGAAAGGAGAGTAGGAACATTGCTCAAGTTTTGGAGGTCACGTACAACTGAATGTGAAGTACCCGAAAGCTACCACCAGATGGCAGAATTGCACCACAATTGGCGAGCCAGGGTCCCTCTCCTCAACCGCTTATACAGAACTGAGATTACACTTGTAAGGAGCAATCATTCTTGATTTAAACTTTTTCTGTTAATGAAGATGCATTATAGCTAATAGTACCACTGTAAATATCCTTCTCGTCGTTGTTTTGGGAAGATGAGCATCTAAATTGTGTTGCCTGTTACTCGGTATGTTTTATGATTCAAAATTATGGTCTGGGGGAGGGGGAGAATCAGCACCTGAGTTGAAACAAACTGTATTCACAGCCAGGCTGGATCAGCTGTTTTGAACTCGCAAGGCAGAAACGATTTTAAACTGCTTGATTCCTAATTTACTGCTTTTGACTCGCAATCTCTGAGATTTTCTAAAAGCATGAAACGAAATGGATACAAACTATGGTTTTAAGCGGCTTGCGTTTTTTGTAGCCATTTCTGTCTAAAGTGGCTCTTGCTAAATGTATATCTGTGGCTGAGTATCAACAGATGGTGGTCAAAGGAGAAGCCCTAAAGAAGCCTCCTTCAGGGTAGAAATCAGTACACTGAGGCTATTGTTCCATGGATTAAGAAGACACAATGAGCTAGGATACGTGCAAAAGTTCTTAGCTTGTGTGAGACGCCGGGCCCAGGGTGAGGCGCATACTTCTAGCCGAATAGTCCTGGCAGGAGCTGAGGGTCCAAGACGGCCCTGGACACTGCAGATGATAGTGTTCAGCCATGCACCAGGAATAACAGTTCACTAACAGGAAATCCACAGCTTTCTGCCTCTCCAACTTGGATCACCTCTCTGGCACTCTGGAGATGGTCCTTGTTCATTTCTGTGTAGGCTTCAGAACATTAAGTGGCCCCAGGGACTTTTCAGCTCCAAGGCACCATGGGAAAGGGTAGAGGTCCTCTGTGGCTGGGATCATCCAACTTTCACCATCTTCTCCTATTTTCAATGTCTGAGCAGCAGAGATGGAGTGAATTTCTCAATGATCCCTTGATTAGATGAATTTGAAATTCAGCCATTGACAGCCTTTTTTTCTCCTTACCTCGTCTCCATTTCCTCTTCCTCCATCCTTTTCTTGTTTTTTTCTTTCTCTTTCTTCTGCTTATTCTTTCCTTGTATCTTAATGTCTTATTACTCACTGTGTTCTCTTAACTTTAGCTACCAACATTACTAACTTATTTCCTGTTGTGGGCTGGGTTGCGGTCCCCTGACCCTGTGCCAATTCATCTGTTGAATTTCTAACCCCCAGGACATTAGGCGATAACCATATACAGTTAGGATCTTTTCAGAAGCAGTTAAAACTGAATGAAAAGGTGAGAACGATGTTACAGGGTCCACACAGTGGAGGCCAGGATGACTGATGTCCTCATAAAAAGAGATGAGCACACAGGTTGAGAGGGAGCAACCGGAAGGTGGCCAGGCCTCACCGGAAGTCAAACTCAGTCTTGGACTGCCAACCTCCAGAATGGGGAGGAATGAATTTCTTGTTGAAACCACCTACCCTGAGATATTCTGATATGACAGCCCCAGAACACCAACATCTCTTGAGATCCTTTCATCTTGTAAAACTTCTTTTTTATTAGCAAACGCTGACATACAGAATATTAAATTCATCCTGGGGAACTGGCCGGCACATACTGCATCGAAGTCATTTTTACTTTCTCTTCCCCTCCCCTCTCTCCTGTCTCTCCCCGTCCTCAGATTCCCATCCCACCTGCATTAAATCTGCCTCTTCTTTCCCGTGATCTGTGTTTTACTGGATTTTGCTCTTCAGGTTATTTTCCTTTTTAAACAATGCTCACTTCAGGAAGGTGCGGCTTCTGCTTGTGCAGGGCCAGGCTGAGCTCTGAATTGCTCCCATTTCCGTATCTGTGCTGCTGTGTCCTTAGAGATCACTTAACCTTCACTACCAAGGTGCTTCTAAAAGGCTGGCTCTCCTGGTCTTTAGGTCTTGCCGCTTGCCACCCGCTTCCTGCAGGACACTTGACAGCAGCCAAGGCGTCTGCATGGAGTGCGGTCCCCGACTCAGTCAGCATTTCTGCACAGCTCTGCCGGGCTTCTTACAGGTTCAAGGACATCCGTTTGTATTCATTCGCTATTGCTCTGAGGACGAGGAAGTTATCAGGCAATCAGCAGCTTAAAAACAGTGGCATCTGTGCGGAGGAATGAAGAAGAGACAATGTTGCCCTAAACCTTTCTTTTCCAGTTGTGCTGGCGGAACTTTTCTCCTTGAATAGAGGGCACAAGTGTGTGTGTAGGGCTCATTAGGATTCCCACGCGTCGGTGTAAATGCCAGGGTGCTGCAGGGGGCAGCCTTACCCTGCACATCACTGCCTAAGGGAAAATCTCTGCGTCATCTTTCCACTTTTTTGCCTCCTTTTTTTTCCCTAGTGGGTAAGTTACTGGAACCTTTTAAAAAAATGATTATTTATGGTGAAAACTTGGAAAAGCAGTTATGTGGATTTTTCAAGCTCACTCCCGCGGCCTGGACTAGCACGGGGCAGCCTCCTTTAGAGGCAGGCAGGCTCTGCGTGGTCCTGTTATTGGAGCTACCAGCACTCACAGAGTCCCGGTGTCAGGCAGACATACATTTTGAAATTAAACCTTAGAGATAGTCCCAGTCATCTTTCAAATTCCTGAAGATAAGTTTACTGTTTACAAAACATTCTCAGAATTTAAAATGAGTGAGGAGGCTGAGAGTGACCTCTATCTAAGATGTGCCAACGCTCTGCTGTACGTGGAAAAAAGTACAGTTGTTATGGTAAACAACTCCAATATCACTGTTTTCCACAGACTGTAACTTGAAACTAGAGATCAGCAGACTTTGTCTGCACGGGTCCAGCTTGTGTATATTTTCAGTTTAATGAGCTAGCTATCCCCTCTTTTCACAGGTACTTAGTGCTACCTTTTATCCTGGAAACAGCTTTAGACAATAGATCAGAAGTAGGTGCAACTGTGTCAGTAAAACTTTGTTTACAAAAACAGGCCCATTCTTTCTTGGGTTGCACTTTGCTGACACCTGCTTCAAATCTTAGCTTGTTTTCCCTCTCAGGAAAAACATTTCTTGTATTATATTCAAACTTCTCTATAGTATACTTTCCTTCTTTGTGTTTTCTTAAAGTAATTCTGCTGCTTTGCACATTTGTCCCGGGTACTCTTTCTCTCTTCTCTCTCTCTGTCTGTCTCTTCTCTCTCACTGTAAAATGTTGGGTTATGTTGAAATAGGGAACTGACACTTGAGTTTGACATTGAAATGAGGTCTAATTGTAAAGTTCACTTGGGTACTACTTCATTCTATCTTTTTTTTTTTTTTCATGCAACCTATGGTTTGTGTTCTACCTTTCGAACAAGGGTTTAGACTTGGGACCGTGCTTGGGTTAGGACTGCCTCTAAGTATTCGTGTGATACAGCAAAGGCTCTTCCTATATCTTGGAGCTTATGCAAGTATATGTTACTCCAATAAGCCAGCTTACATGATGAACTATATTTATAACTTTATTAGTGATAAAACATATATACACTTATAAAACAGTGTTCTATAGCTAACAAAACCCATTAAATAATTATGTAAATGGTGATCTATTTAGGAATATGTTCCTTAGTAGTTGGTCCCACAGTAGGAATTCCAAACACAGCTTATGCAGTGTTGGGTCTGTTGCTGGAGGTGGCCTATGTGTGGACAGGAAAGTTGAGTAGGTGAACCTACCCACGGAGAGCCATTGAAATGAGATTCTGAGGGTTTTCTTGAGGCAGACTTGAGATTCTGGTTAGGTCTGGACTATTTTGCTTCTTGGAAAGATTTCTTTGATGAGGGAAGTGGAATTGACTTGCATATTGGTCAGTACTTACTATAGAAACAGATACAACACCGGATATACAAATGTATAAGAATTTACAAGATTGCTTTGCAATGGTCTGGTGAGGAAGAGTGCAGAAGGCCTGTCTGCACAGTGGAGACCGAAGGGTCCACTCTGAGGTCTGGAGCTCACCGCAGTGTCCGTGCAAGTCTGTATCAGGGACACCGCAGTGTCCGTGCAAGTCTGCAATGGTCCGTCAAGTAAGGCTGAAGAGTCTAGGATGGAAGTGACAGTCTGTGCTGGAGCCAGGAGATGACATTGAAGGTGAAGATGAAGACTGGGACTTCTCCAAAGAAACAGAAGCAGGTCTGTCCTTCCTCATTTCCCCTTTGGATCAGCCAGGGGACCAGCCACCCAAGGGTGTGTCTTCCATACCCTAGAGTATGGAATTGCTGAGTCAGTTTTGTTAAGCGTCTCCTAACTTCTCAAGTTGACACAATCACTCAATCATCACAGCTTGCTAAGTGCTTTCCCATCCATTTAGATTGGAGTAGACTCCAGAAGAATAAAACAAATAATTTCCAGGGAATTCCTCTGATAAACTTATTTGGGGAAGGTAGGGATGGAAGGTTACTTTTTGTCTCTCTTGAATGCGAAGCTTGTAACATTGTAGTTGTGAAGCACTTTCCTATGAGCAGAAGCTGGTAAACTGCACTTTTTCTTTCTAGCAAAAATCCCTTGCAGCTAGATTTCATAGATTTTGCATCGTTTAAGTTATGACTAATCCTTATCATTGGTATGTGAGTGACGGTACCTAACTAAAATGTCAGCAGAAACCTGTGATTGGCCCTCAGTTTTCTACTGAGGGGTCACTGAATCCCTACTTTACGTATGTTCTTATAGACAAATAAAGACCTTTCAAAGGCTTGTGTGTACAGTACAGGAGTTTGTCTATTTTCATCTTTCTTGCCAGATTGGAAATCTTGTTGCACGATTTGGGCTGCAGAAATAGACTAAAGTAAATACAGAAAACTGCTTCATGGAACAGCCTTAGAAAACGTGATTAGGATATAGATAGGCTTTGTGCAGGGAGATTTCCATTTTAAATAGACTCAAAGGACTGAAAAGTAACTTACATGGAAAGCACACACGCTAGGTACTCGGAAAGTGTGCTGTCTGCAGACAGGTTGTACGAAAGGCGTGCGTATCAACGGAATTCTCCAGGGGCAGAGTTGAGAATTTGCTTAAGGCGTTGGCACGAACAGTGCTGCTAACTTATTTTAATGATTGATGCAACTTGAGGGAAAGAGGAAAAAATACTCCAGCTGATACAAAGTGGGCCTTTTTTGCTCTCCACAGAGGTCTTTTGGGAATCACTTTCCATTTTTGTCCATGTTTGGGAGAACTGGGAGGGTATTTTCACTGCATATCCTGAACTCCTCGCTTAAGTTTTTTATAACTGTGCTGTTCTGCGTGCTGCCGCTGGCCGCATGTCACCATGGAGCACTTTGTGGTTGCTTTGCCTGAAGAACGGCACCGTCCAGGTTACTGAGTTTTAATTGATGGATGTGTGAGGAGCCATGGTGGCTATGTGTGTATCAGAGGTTTCCACCATCCCAGAAAGTTCTGCTCAAACAGTGCCTGCTCCTGGGAGGGACTGGTCAGTAATTTTGTTCCCAGAGCTGTTTTTAATCCTGAAGACTCAGTTTGTCCCCAACAGACCAATTTGTAAAACAAAGAATGCTGTGGAGGACACAGCTTCCCTTTTATTCAGCTCTTACTCACATGGGCCTAGAACTTTCCCTCCTTACTTCTGAGTCATTCTGCCTATGTTTACCTTTAACATTTCATATTTATTTCCTTCTAATATAATTACATGAAAATATACTAATTTCAGGAAATACTTCTCTAACTGTGCTTGAAATGTGCTCACTGATCCTTACTATAGTACTTAAGTGGATCAATTTGTATTCTCAGTGGGAAAAATAAATGGAAGACTTATTCTTTATTCATGACAAACGGGAGAATGCTGTGGTTTAGCAATTACAATCTAAGAGGGTGGAGGTCGGGCATTTAGCTCAGTGGCATAAGTGCCTGCCTGGCAAGCATGAGGTTGCAAGTTCAATCCCTGGTATCAAAAAAAAAAGGAGGAAAGAAACTTTTTAGCTTGTCAAGGGACATCAGAACTATACACATCAATGTACCTTTCCTGCTCTCGTTAATTTCTCAAAAGATTATGTGTGAGAATCTAATTTAGTTTTTTTCTTCTAGTCTCACTTTTAGTAGATATGAAGGAAAAGTAGACCTTTGTATATTTTTCATCATGGCTTATCATTGAATATGGTATATTTTAGGATGTTGCTAATGATCTTAAATATCACCGAATTACTAGGAAAATGAACTGAAAGCAAAAAGCACTAAAACCTGTGGGAGTTAAGCTTGCTGAGGAGGCCAACCTGGTCTGCTTTATTCTCACCATAATACAGGGGTCTTGAAGGGCCTGTGCTCGCATTGGCCTCTGTTGACTCAAGGCATTTAAATGTGATCATCTGCTTGTTTACTCATGCGAGGTATAAATGTTATAATAGCAAAATGTTGAGGACCAGGACTGTCTCTGTCTAATTTCCGTAGAATGTGGAGCCTTTGGTTTGAGGGCTTCAAGGAGCTGAGCCAAGATTTGTACAAGTAGCCCCCAGAGCGAAGGCTGTTTCCAGGTTCCTTCTCCGCAGAAGAGTTTCTGAAGGGCAGACTCGACTGCCTGGGATGGTATTGGTGTGATGCTTCCTAGACCTGTGACTTTCTTGCCCATGGAAGCAGAAGGAAGAGAGGGACCAAGGAGTCCTTCCTGCACCCTCATCAGTACCTGGCATCACCTTCCTTTCCCTCATCTTCATCATCAGAAAAACACATTAGCAACATCACACCCTTCTCAAAAGTTTGCCAGCACCTTTTCCAAATAATAGTAATCAACATATTTAATAGACTTCAGCTGTCTTTTTGGGAGCTCTGGCAACAAAATTAACTGAAAAAAAATGTCACATTTTAAAAAAGAAACACTGCTTTATTGCTTAAATGTGGAAATCATACAGACCACCAGCTAAGCTAATAGTTTCTGAAAAAGAAATTTCAGCATGTCCAGTGCTACTTCAAGCATAGGCATAGCATAGGCATAATTGGAAAGTGACAGAAAAGATTAATATGTAAGAAGAGGCTCACATTTGCTGGCAGATCGCTGTTGTTCTGAGCTTTCCACCCATGCTAAGGAACAGTCCTCGAACTCTCCAATAGTACCATCTGCTGCCCAAAACTCTGTGCGGCTCAAACTCCAATGTTTTCCCCAACGTGCTCTGTCCTGCACTTCCCTTTGAAACTAGTGTTTTATTTTTTGAATACTTCACATTGCCCTCTTTGGATTCTTGGTATATATTATTGGCTGGACTTTCACCACTGTTGGGAACCTTTGAGAGTTTTGCCAGCCCTGACCTGCCGAATTATGCACAGGTGGGTGAATTTGGCCCACCTAGCTGAGGTGGAGAGAGAACAGCAAGGTGCTGTGTGTAGAGACAGACCTGAAGGGCGATAGTTGTTGAGAACCATTAAAGAAAATATGTGTTTCCTATAAGCTCTCGTTCTAAACTTGGTGCCCACTGCCAAGATGGCCCAGGAATTATCAGGAGATCATCTTGTTTTTTCTTTTAATTTTATAAGAACTAATTTAGCTCTGAAAAACCATTCAAACCTGAGTAAATTATGATTCCTATACTTCCTCCTCTGGAAAAGGATACAGAGATTTGAAGCCTTGTTGTTTTTTGGCCCTGCCCACTAAACCTCAAAAATATTTAATAATAAGTAGATAAAATCTCATTGAGGAGAGGAAAATCTTTTTACTCCTTTTCCTAACTATTTCATGTTAACTGAAGCTTACCTCTTCTTACCATTGAGTTTATGGGGAACCTTGCAAACCAAACCAAACCAAACCAAAAACCAAACCAAAACAAAACAAAAGATACAAGCTTCTCAATTTAATATAGGGGCAGGAGGCAAGAATTTACTTAGGATTTTTAGGAAGAGAAGATTTAAGCCCTGTGAATCTTGAAATATCAAAATATGAAAGGAACTCTGTCAGTTTTGAGCTTCTCATTGGGGTTGGTTGCGGCTTCTATTTCCCCACCATTTGAATTTGGGATGAACTTCTCTGGTCTTTAGGGTGAGTCTAACCCTATGTGAGCAGGTTGAGCCAAAGTTTCTGTAGGGGGCGGAATTCCAGGGTGACCCACAATGCCCCATCCCTTGAGTGATCCTGGCCTGCGTGGTTCTGTAGTTCTGCAGCTCTTGTGATCATTTTACATTAGAAAGCAAAAGGGATTTGCAGGTGTAAGTAATTTTCCAAGTCAGTTTATTAATCGGTCTTTACTCCTTGAAGTGGTCCTGGCTCAGCCCTGCATGGGCTACCATCTGGGGCTGGGAGTTAGAGACCAGGCAGGTGGAGGCCAGAAGGAGTTAGCATAGGCTGGCTGTCCTGGAGATGGAGGGAGGCCTTGTAGGAAGGAATGTGAGGAGGCTCAGGGCCTGGTGATAGCCTCTGGCTGACAGCCAGCAGGGAAGTAGGAACCACTGTCCCACAGCCACAAGGAACTAAATCCTGTCAACAGGCAGAGTAAGACTGGAGACAGGGTTTTTTTGATGCGGAGCCTTCAGGTAAGGACTGACAATTGATTTCATTCCTGTGATTTTATGCTTGTGCAGCAAAGAGACATGAGTTACAGTGGACTGGACTTCTGGCGCATGGTGCTGTGAGCTAATAATGAGTGTTTTGCTGAGGGGCTCAGTTTGTGGTTAGCGTTAGGCAGCAACAGAAAGCTAAGGCAGAAGTGGAGGCACCTAAACAACCCTCAGGGCACCGAGGCTGAGGAAGACCAGCTGATGACAGAACAACTCCCTTATCCTACTCTAAGTTGCAGGATCAGGATTCTATATAAACCAATGTTATTTGAACCATTGTGTCTTGGGATTGTTATACACCAATATGCAGTTGATACATAGTCTCCTGATGAGAGGTACCATACTTGCTGAGTTGGTACAGTACATTTAACCTTTGGAAAAGATACAGCTCATTCTTCTTCTTCTTCTTCTTCTTCTTCTTC
This sequence comes from Dolichotis patagonum, assembly GCA_004027295.1. Taxonomy (NCBI): domain Eukaryota; kingdom Metazoa; phylum Chordata; class Mammalia; order Rodentia; family Caviidae; genus Dolichotis; species Dolichotis patagonum. The sequence continues at coordinate 10,166 of PVJX010049265.1, forward strand.
TTCTTCTTCTTCTTCTTCTTCTTCTTCTTCTCTTCCTCCTCCTCCTCCTCCTCCTCCTCCTCCTCCTCCTCTTCTTCTTCTTCTTCTTCTTCTTCTTCTTCTTCTTCTTCTTCTTCTTCTTCTTCTTCTTCTTCTTCTTTTCTTCTTCTTCTTCTTCTTTCTTCTCTTTTGAGAAAGCATCTGGCTATGCAGTTCAAGTTGGCCTTGAGCGCACTTTGTAGCCCAGGCTGGTCTTGAACTTGCAATGATCCTCCTGCCTCAGCCTCCTGAGTGCTGGGATTACAGTCATGTACCACCATGGCTGGCCAAGCTGGCTATTTTTAAAATGTGAATCTTCACTACACCTACTCTGCCTCCTTATCTTTTGGTAAGATATTCAGACAAATATTACAGGAGCCCTCTTTTCTCAGTGACTTTACTTTCTGTGGTTTTAGTTACATATGATCAGCTGTAACTTGAAACTAGTAAATGACAAGTTTTTGAAATAAATCGTAACTTTTGAAATGTGCACTGTTCTCAGTGGGTAATGTAACCTCATACATATTATGCTCTGTTCTACCTGGGATATGAATTATTCCCTTGTCTAATGTATCCATGATGAATATATGCTATTCTTACATCTTGTATATGCTACTTGGTAGGTGTTTTTGTCATCAGATTGTTATGATATTGTTATGATGGTTATGATGTTGGAGTTCTTGTGTTTAAACTCTTATTTTACTTAACAGTGGCTCCAAATCACAAGAATAGTGATGCTGGCAATTTGTATATGCCAAAGAGAAATCACAATGCGTTTCCATTAAATAACATGTGAGAGTACTTAGCTTAATCAAGAAGGAAAAAAATTATATCCTGAGGTTGCTAAAATCTATGATAAGTTATTGTTGATAATCTCTTCCTGTGACTAGTTTATACTTGTAAGTTCTCTTATCATAGCTCTGTATGTGCAGGAAA
>PVJX010049266.1:0-11179 GCA_004027295.1 Dolichotis patagonum
AAATTTTATTCTGATCAACTTCTGGGAATTCTGTGGCAACTTCAGTCTGCCTGACTTCCCTGAGCTAGCACATGTCTCTTGTCTAGACTGAATAGAGGATAATGGTGTGCGCTATGCAGGTAGAATAAGAAATAGCTTATAAAATGGACTGGGATAAGATTTGCCTCTCATGAAGTGCTCTTGGAGTGTTCAGTCCAGAGACAACCCATCTTCAAACACTGGCTATCCTACCTTAGCTACACACTTGCTATTTTGTCTCATGCTATGGACTTATTTCCAGGATACCATGAACTTCAGTGTGAAAGTCGGTTAATCCTCTTCTCATCCCTGTCAGCTAATCGTTCTCACTCACCCCCTACAAAGAAAAAAAAATGACATTAAGATGTACCATGATAGGATGATAATCACCATGAGATTATTCTTTAAAGAAGCTAGATTTTTAGCATTTTCTAAAGTGGTTATTTGAGCTATCTGTGTAGTATAGAAAGAAGGACTCTTTATTCTTTGTTGCTAAAGGTAAGGCAAATATACCTTTACAAGAGGCAAAAAAGACAGCCTATTCTAGTCTAAAAATTGAGTCAAATTTTGTTGTGTGACACAGATAGTAAAATATCTCCCAAGTTTCTCCCAAAATAGCTTAGTTTATTGAGGTCTCAAAAGTGAGTAAGTGCTTATCCTTTAGCTATTTTGCAGTGTTCTTCAAATGGTACTTTTGGAAGATACCAAATCTTTTTCAAGAATTGGAGTTTATGTGTGTTTTTTCCTTGAGAGGCTTAGAGGAATTAAACCCAACGCTGTTTGTGTCAGAGTTCCCTCAAACATGCACCAGTGGTGAGATCACCTCTGTCTTGGTGTTCTGTGACTATCCGGGGCTGGTGCTGATTTTTCCATTGGCAGGCTAAGCTTTCCTGGCCTGCTTTGTGGTTTCAGTTGCTTCTCATTGTTCTGGACAAGTTCTGTCTGGAGGTTCTTGGGTGGGGACTTGGTGGCTCACTGTTTTAAAACTTTTTTTTTTAACTGAGAGTCACCAGAGACACGTCTAAGTAAATGAACACAGGCGACTATAACGGAACAGCTCTGCCAGCCATGATCTCTGATGACAGATAAGATAGGCAAGGGAGACTCATCTTGCTTAAATTCTTAAAGGATGTACATGGAGAACAGGAGATTTGGAGGACGGTGGAGCTGATTTTAAACTTGGTGCTAATATTTAACAGTTTAATGACTCTGAGAAAGAAGTAAAATTACCCTGAATCTCAGACTTTAAAACATTTCAAATCGGAATTTAAATTCCCACCTGACAGTATGGTGAGGAATTGCAATCTTGTAAAATTTACCAAGCACAGTATAGATACCAAGTGTGGGTTAATTCCCACTCTGCTTCATCATCACCACTGATAAATAATATGTCTAATTTTAAGGACAAAGATATTTGTTATCTGCCTTCTCTCCCTAGCACTCAAATGATATTGGATGCTTATTCATAATGGACAAGACTGTAACAAATTCACAAACAAACCATAGCCTTTTAGATCAGTCTGGCCTACTGCTTACTTTGATAAATAAAGTTTTACTGGAGCACAGCCATGTGCAGTCATTCATATATAAGCTACATCAGCTTTTGTGCTACAACAGCAGAGATAACTTGTTTGAAAAAATCTCCAGTATTTCACTGATTGGCCCTTTACATCAAGAAAGTTTGTTTCCAGGTCCAGGGTAATTATTTCCAAGTTTACACAGACACATTGACTTATCTTGACTCTTTGAGCTCACAGTTTGTGTTAATTCAAGTATGTCATTAAGGGCTAGGGGTTTAGCTCGGCGGCTCAAACCCTGCTTGGTAATGCAAGGTCATGAGTTCCATCTCCAGTAGAAACAAAACCAAACACAATGTCAAGTGTACCATTTCACATATGATATTCCTAACTAAATCAGAAGTTACAACTTCTAAGTACTTTTAAAAATATAAAACTGTATGCAAGTTTAGTAGGTGATAATCCTATAGCTACTCTGCATATATTTGGAGAAATTTATTCTGTTTCTGTTAGAATAAATATTAAGTGCTTGGTGTTCTAAGACCACTAGGAAAACTTATACCCAGATACATGTGGGCTTATCATCTCAACACAGTGAAGAAGAAAAATGACCAGGTCTTCCCGGCAAATGTGAAAGTTTTATAATTACTGGTACAATTCCAAGCAGCAAAGATTGTGAGAGTCTGTGCTTTTGGAGAACAAAGTTCCCCAATGGGTCCCTCTGAGAAGTAGCACATTAAAGTTGCTAAATGTCCATGGTCGAATGAATACTATTTCCTTGTTAATACTGCAACTAGCTTTGTCTGTCCTTTATTGGAGGCTAATGAATGGCCAGGAAAATTTTAACTTCCTTGGTCTAAACTGCTTTTAACCTTTTCATCGGGGAGCCACTATGGCAGGTTTGGAAGGTGAGAATGTGTACAAAGATGAGCAGGAGAGGAGAAAAAACAAAATTAATGGAGAGCTGAACTCAAACAGATGGTAGCCTGAAAGGAACTTTCCTGATGCCAGTGTCTGATAAGTAGTACCCAGCGTAACAAATATGTATTGGATAAATGGGTAGGTAGTATTTGAGTGATTGCCATGAGTCCCAAACAGAAAGGGGGAGCAAAATTTTAATACCACTGGTATTAGGCTTGTGTATGTGAATTTGTGAAGCTCATTTTAACAATAGAAAAATGGAATGCAAATCCTAATAGCAAACTACCAAATGTATAATGAATTTTTTTCTTCAGGCACTCACAGAATAATTTTAGGGTTATCCTTAATAGTAATACTAATAACCAGAAACCAGGGCTCCAAGTATGGCATGTCCCTTGTTGCAGTAGGTAACAGATTTTAGGACCCAAGAGTGATTCAATTCCTGGAATCAAAACATTTATTTCCTGGTTTGCTTTTGAAGGACAGGAAGTCCTACATTCCACATCAGAAATGGATCAAGATATGAACCTCGTGATTATGGGAGTAAAAAACGTACAAAACCTGAATACCATTGCTTCTGTGGTGGTCCTTTGACTCCTCTTTACCTCACCCCAAAGGAAATGAGCAGCAAAACTGGAGCAGCTATTTTGACGTCCTGGACTTCTTTTATTCTTTGTTAGCGATCAGGATTTCATCCTGGTCACTGCCTCCTCTGAGAACAGGATAGGTTGAGTGAAAGAAACTTCCATACTTCCTACATTCATTCCAGAGACTTTAATACCTCCTATGTTCACTGGGCAGGGAAGAAATTTACAATCAGCTTACTGTTCTGAGCTAAGCCTTCATTTCTCTGGAATACTGACCATTACATGCTCACCTTTATGCAAGCTCTGTTTTCGCGGTCTTTTTCTCCTCTATCCTACACATCACCATTAGTACAAATTCCGGTAAGTTTGGCAGGTTTTTTTCAGCTTCAGTTCTCTTTTACTCTTCTCAGGCCCACCCCTCGTGAAGCCTATGGGCCAGCATCAGGCTTGCCTGTCAGGATTTCCAAAACCTAAGGATCTTACCCTGAACTGCACCTCTCAGTCTCCTTTAAAAGGTGGGGAAACAGTCCTGCTCAAGAAAATACTGACATACAGGATATGAAGAGAGAAGGGCAGGGGGGATTCTGAGCTGCATGTAAAATAGGCAAAATTTACCATAGGGAGGCCAGCAGCAAGTGGTGGGAAACCGGAGGAAATGAGAATCTGCTTCCCTGTACCCTGAGTCATCTTATTTAATGGGAAGATTGGTGTCGGCACTTGGAGTGGGGGGAATGTGGTGGGAAGGTATTAGCTTTGATTAGAAGCAGCTGGGAGCAGAGAGCAACCCCCCCCCCAAAAGACCTAGAATGAAGGAGAAGGCGATCTTGTGAAATATAGTCCTATAAGCTCAGTTCCACTGCTCAGCTAAAATAATTGTTTATAGTATAAGACAAATATTAGGAGGGGAGAAAAACGCTAACCCGTGAAAACTAACTAGCAGCAAACTAGACACTAATGAAATCCAGGACAAAAACAGCAAGGGTTTGTTAGCAACCAATAGTGCCAAAGAAACTTAATAGCTTGCTTCTTGGAAAGAAATGTGCTTTCTCTCTCTCTCTCTCTCTCTCTCTCTCTCTCTCTCTCTCTCTCTCTCTCCCTCTCTCTCTCTCTCTCTCTTTCTTTTTCTCTTTCTCTCTCTCTCTCTCTCACACACACACACTCACACACACATACACACATACACACGTACATGCACAATATACCGCATGAATGGTTAAGAGGAACACAACAGATGTTATCTATTTGGGTTTTACGAAAGCACTTGATAAAAATGTCCCAGGAAATTTTACTTGCAAAATAAGTTCAAAGTGGCTGGAATAGGAAAACTCCAGTGCATATTGAAAACTGGCTCCAAAACTAAAAAACAAAGATAATGGAACTGATGGGAACAAATTGCAGCAGATCTACTTGCAAGGAGGTGTTTAACAAAATGTCCCAGAGGTTACCGTGAGAGCTGAATTTATTAAAATCTTTATCAATGAGTTGGAAGAACTAGTCAACAGGATGCACATGAACTCTGCCAGGAATGCTAAATTAGCTAGTGTTCAGAAAATCACGGAGTATCAAGGCCTAGGGAGACAAAGAAGTTAGAAGTATGGAGACAGAGGAGGAAGGAAGGAACCAAATGGGATCCACCTGGGGAAAATATCAATTTGCTGATCTCTAGAAGGGAAAGTTGTGGAACTGCAAAAGGTGACAGTAAACTTTTATGATAGATAAAGGCCTCAGAGGAAAGTAAACAACAGATTAGGTACAGCTAAGTGGTGTCATTTAGAGTCCAGCAGGGAGGAACAAGGTTTGCAGAGTCAGGAGTTTATGGGACAGGGTATGTGGGGGTGTGGGCTCATCTCTTCTTGAGAAAATATAACTTGGTGATTAAAAAATTGGCTATAGAAGCTTAAAAGTGAATAGAACAAATGAGGGGCCAGGAAGTTTAAGCACTACAAAATTTATAATTTATGGTGAATCTGCCTGAGACAGTGAAGTATATTATCAGTAAAATATTTTCTCTTCTTGAATTGATAAGAGGAGGAGAGACTGGGGTCTAACACTAGATGGCCACTAGTTGGGTGCTGTGGCCTGAATATTTCATTCTTTTGCACAAATTTATATGTTGAAATGCAGACTCCCGGTTATCAAGAGGTGGGGCGTTTGGAGAGTGAGCAGAACATAAGGGTGGAGCTCCAGGAATGGGATTAGTGTATTTACCAATGGGGCTGTCGGGAGCTTGCCTAGCCTTGTGCCTGTAAAGTTACGGGGAGATGACATCTGTCAGTCTGTGAAGGAAGAAGGGCCTCACCCTTAGTGACATTTTGAAGCTGGACTTGTCAGCTTCAGCAATAGTGCTTATTTTCATAGGAAAAATAAGTTTCTGTTCCTCTGTGTGTGTGTGTGTGTGTGTGTGTGTGTGTGTGTGTGCATTTTTATGTATCAACCTGAAAGAACTAAGACATTGGGTAAAAACTGAAATCTAAGGAAATTTAAATGCCAGTGCCAAAAATACACAATGATAAGCTGCCTGGAGGCAGGCATAGGGATGGGGTATGGAAAGTAAAACAAGGAATGAGGCTTGACTGATGTTTTCATGGGAACCAAAGGCATGGAGATATCCACTTCTTTAGAACTAATCATTTTTTATTGCAGACTTTATTTCAGAAAGGTATATGTGTGTAAACTCACATATACCTTTCATTAAAATAGTTCTCCAGCTCTAATGTAAGTCTTGAATCAGTTTTTTGATAGTGAATTATTTGAGGGAAGGATCAGTTCAGTACCCAGCACACAGCAGATTTCAAAGTTTTTTCAAATGCATTTGATTTTTTTTTGTATTGGGTTTAGAACTTAGGACCTTGCACTTGCCAGGGAGATGATTTGCCACTGAGCTATATTCCTGGCCCATTAAATGCATTTGAATCTGGCTAAATGACTACTCATTCTGTGCCTCCCCCTGGTTATGAGAAAAAAAAAATTTATAGATCTCTCTGTGGTTAGTTTGGGGCCTATTTCTGGCAAAGGGAATACGGAAGGAAGTGATGTATCATGAATCCCTCTGGATACTACAGACATCATGAGTTGGAAGAGGTAGGAAAATGGATTCCTGAGCCACCACTTGGAGAAGAATCACCCAAGAGGGTTCTCTGGCCCATGTCAGACAATGACATAAAGAATTAATAAGTAAATTTTCTCTGAACTATGGCACTGACACTTTGAGATTGTTACATCGGCCATCATGACTAAGAAATTGAGTGAAAAGATTGCATTAGTTAAGCATCATTTAATATATCTAGGTTATTATTTCATCATCTCTTTTAAGAGAAAAATGTAATTTTGTCTATCAATTTGTTTCCTGAGCATTTCTATTCTGTACTGACACTTTAGTAGTTCATATAGTATTGGTAAGGTACTTTAATATTTGATTTATGTGTGATCAAAACATATCATGATCGCTTAAATTAAAAAATACTATTACAGTAAAAGACACATTGCCAAGAGTTATGGAAAAAATGTGTTCCAAGTGAGGAGGGTGTTTTGACAGGGATTTATGGCAATGTGACTCATACTGTCATAAATCATTTAAAATTAAACATTCAATGTATATTTTGACTACCTCCATTGATCAACTGTTTATGGTGATTTCTATCAGATTAAAAACATTAAAGTTTGCTCCTATCCACATTATTTACTGGAAATGGTACTTTGTGACTTCTGGAGCTTCTCCAAGACAAAATGACTATGAAAAGCAAACGTCGAATCATTTCAGGACATCAAGGGAACCAGAACAGTGCAACTAAAGGCAAAAATTCAAATAACATCTCTATCGGGATTCAGGTTGGAAGTAAGGAGAGATTTCCAATACAGCAGGTATAGTGAAGCACTAGAAATGGGAAGCAGAGGGAAGCAGTGTGACAATATTGAAGAATTCTAGCGTGGAATTAGAACAAGAAGAAGGGAAATGAGTGTAGGAAACTAGAGAAAGGAATATCTTAGCAGGTGACATAAGCATTGTGGAGGACACTTGGGATGAAGATAGGTGTGTGTGTGTGTGTGTGTGTGTGTGTGTGTGTGTTTAATATTAGGTATTTTAAAGGAAAAAAAGATAAGAACACATAGTATAATAGATCTAGTTCTTGAAGAGGTACCTAGGGAGCATCAGACCTGAAAGGCTTATGGCTCCTATGCCTGCCTTGTACTTCACTCAAATTCTAAGTGATCACTGTTAGGGGGAAGTGGGAGGTAGGGGATAGTTGGTGGTGAAGTGTGAGGGGAGATTCCTGGTTGAAAACAAGATCATGGGTGAAGTTTAGAAGAGGAGATTTGGATTGAAAAGTGTGTGCTGTAAGATGACATTTCCTCCAGCATATACCAATTTAGGTGACACCATCTGATATTGCAATTTTTATAGGTCAAAGAGTCAAATTTGGCAGTTTCATACAGTTCAGGCTTATTGATAAAAATTAATCCTGATGTAATCATGAATGTGGACCCTGTGTGTGACACAAAGGAGACATTTTTTCTTTCCTTTGAGTGGAGGCAACATTTGGCCAAGGACATTGTAATACAGCAAGTGATCTTTTTCTGAGTTGGATACCAGTTGTGGGGGGAGAGGCTATAAACTTCAGAGGAGCCAGTAACAGGGTCTCTAGAGATCTGGGTACAATAATTGGACCTTGGAACTTTTTCTCTATGATCCAGGCAGCTGCCTCCCTATGGCCTATGGCCTGTTCTCAATTCAGTGCAATGACCTGGTGGTATCTTACTCTGTTTTCCATTCCCATAAGTGAATGCCATACACTGGGTAATTTATGAAGAAAGGTGATTTATTCAGCCTTAGTTCTGGAGGCTGAAATATCTAAAGTCTAGTGGTTCCATGTAGTGAAGACTTTCTTACTGGTGGCTACTCTGCAGAGTTCTGAGGCCATGCTGGGTATCAACAGTGAAAACAGAGCTGGAATGGCTCTTGAGGGTCATCCTCAAGAAAACCTATTAATACATGACCAGGGGTGTTCTCATGATTTAATTTTCTCTTAAATTCCCAATCTGATCCATTTCTCTGTACCTCAAAATGAGGATCAAACTTCAACACAAGTTTTGTTGTAGACGTTCAAACCACAGTACATGGAGTATAGATGAGGCTGTAAGTCAATTTTCTTAGGCTTACCATAGCTCCAAAGAACCTCAGCGTGGTTGTCTATGGCCATTAGTGTCTACCTGCCAGCACCCTCCACCCAAGGCTTCAAGCTTTGAATTACACGTCCATCCAAGCTATAGGCTACATGACATATCCCATTGCAATAGCAGTTGGGAGTTGGAGATGATAGTTTAGATTGATTTTTTTTTTTTTTTTTTGGTTCCTGGGATTGAATTCACAACCTAGTATTTGCCAGGCAGGCTCTGTGCCACTGAGCCATATCCCTGCCCTGAGAATAATTTTAAAAATACGTCTGTCTCATGACAGATAGACAAAAGTTTAGAGTAACTCCAAGTTAACATTAGGGTTTAAATTTTTTTAAGAGTAAGACAATTTATTGAAGAACAAGAATAGGGGATGGGGAATAGGAATAGCTCCTGAGAGACAGGAGTGGTCTTGAATGGGTTATTTTAATTGTGGTAAAATACATATAAAATTTGCCATCTTAACCAGTTTCCAAATGTATAGTTCAGGGGTGTTAGCCAAGTTCACCATCACTCTCATCCTTCTGCAGCACTTTTACATTATCCTAAGCTGAAAATTTGTCTCCATTAAACAGTGACTCCCTGTTCCCTCTCCCTACTGCTAGGCCCTGGCAAGCACCATTCTGTGTATTTTCTGTCTCCATGAATTTGAGTATTCTAGGGACCACGTACAAGTGAGATCACAAACTATTTGTCTTTTTGTGTCTGGTTTATTTCATTTATTATAATATTCTCCAAGTTTGTCTATGTTGTAGTGTGTCAGAATTTCCTTCCTTTGTAAGGACTAAAAGAATCTTTAATTTACATGATTTTTTTTCCCAAAGAGGAAAACAAGATGTACTGCATTATGTTACTTATCTCACCAGAGGACCATTGTTTTCTTGGAATAGAACAAAGCAGTAGTGCTCCATGAAACACAATGTGGAAAACACTGATCCAAATCTTTATTAAATGGGCTTTTTCCTGTTTACAAAGAGGTGTGAATCAGACACTGGCAGGGCACACTGGTCTGGAGAGAGAGCTGAGATTTGGGCTAAGCATGCTGGTATAGCTCTTTAGGTGTAGCTACGGTTCTGTAGCATCTCTTGTGATAGTCAATGTCAGCGTAGACCTGAAATAACTACCAGAGTGTTTGGCTAGCATAGCATATTTCCCCCATCCGTAGACAGTCACTTTGTGTCTGAATGACTACCACCCAGCCAGTGATTCTCCTCCCTTGTATTCTCACCAGGAACCTGGGAGATACCTTCTCCTCTGCCGTCTATCAGGTCTATCAACAATACACCGTGATGTCCTGCCTCCAGACCCCAGATGAGACCCTCATCTCTACTGCACCATGTTCTCCCATCTCTTCCTTCACTTTCTGGCCCACTTTTTTTTTTTCTGCTTTCTGTTACTTCAGAAAGGATCTAGCTGGGTGTAGTGGTACATGTCTCTAATTCCAGCACTTGGGAGGTTGAAGTAGAAGGATTACTGTAAATTTGAGGCCAGCTTGAACTACATGGCAAGACTATCTAAAAAAAAAAAAGATCCAGAGGAGTTCCTAGTTATGAATTGCTAAGCTATATGTTATTTGTGAGAAGAAAGAGGAGACAGTTTCTTCCCTGAATGGTTTTTATGATCTCTTCTCATTCAGTTCTTCCTCCATTCCAGCAGTATTTTCCAAGAGCCTGCACTGTGTCTTGTGCTGTCCTTGTGCTATGTGGTAGAGTTTCATGATGAACAAGACAGACAGAGCCCTCAATTTACAGAGTTTGCAGTGAAGGCTTCTTCTGAGATCTGCCCAAATCAAGAATCAAAGCAACAATAGGACCCATCCTTCACAGCTCTAAGTTGCAGAGACCAAAGAGATTCATGATCCCTTTATCCCTATCAAATTTCACTGTGAACCTACTTGTAGGTATTAAGTCAACCTGACTTCAGTCCTCTGTTATGTTTTATATATTTGTGTTTATTGGTTGGTTTACTTTGGTCCAAATAGTTTTGAACCCTCAAATAGGACTGTCCTGCTTTATAGTGATGGTATCCCAAAATGACCAATCAGGTGACTCTTCTGATGAGAGTTTGGTTCAGAAGGATACTACTCAAGGAAAAAAAAAATCACTCAATATTATCCATTCATTCTCAACTCCCTTACCTTTTATGGGGCTGGTGTCTCCATATTATGTCTCTGGCAGAAACATTAAAAATAGCCATAAAAAGAAGAAAAAGAAACCATTATTGTCATGGTTTATGTCGGTGGCCCCCAGGCCTCATACATTTGCATTGTGCATTTGTGATTGGTTTATTGTCTAGTGCTTGGATTGATGGCGTGAGCGCTACACTCGCCTAGGGGTGGAGCCAGCATACAATGTAATGGCTGGAAGAAGGTGTTTTCTCTCTCTCTTGCTGATTTTTGCCTTGCTGTTTGCAGCCGCCATGAACTGTGGCCCCGCCATGCCACCCTGCCTTGGAGCCAACTGAGTATGGACTGAAACCTCCAAAAGCTGTAAGAAATAAACCTTTCCTTTCCCAACTTTGGGCATCAGGTATTTTGTCTCAGTGATGAGTAAAAAGTAACTAAGACAATTATTTTAAAATGAAGATGAATTTTTCACAGGAAAGCTTTGTTGTGAACTCTCATGAGGCAGATGACACTATCTCAGGGAAAAAGTATATTATCTTGTGCCAAATGTAAGAATAATAATCAACTATCAGGACAATAATCAAAGTTTGCTGCTCTCATGAGAAGGAAAAGGTTTTATGTATGGGTATCTCTGGGGGACCAGAGTGCCCTGTGGAAAGGGCTTTCTGAGAGTGGCCCCTTGCAGGATGAATGGGCAAGTTAGGATGCATCTATTAAGAATGTAATAAATGGTGGGGGAGATATAGACTGATGGATAGAGGAAAGGAGAGAGGTTCTAGCCTGAACTTGAGAGAAAAGGAGATCAGAAAAGACTTCCCAGAGAAAGAAATAGTATTTGT
>PVJX010049267.1:0-7500 GCA_004027295.1 Dolichotis patagonum
TTTTTTTTTTTTTTCCCAGTGCAAGAGATGGAACCTGGGGCCTTGTGCATGTAGGGCATGCTCTGTCACTGAGCTGCTCCCCGGATCCAGCTGCAAACAAAATGTCTTTTGAATAATTGATCTGTGGTTAGTCACCTTTTTGGATGTGGTCTGCGCCTGTGCGGTGCCAACTGTACTTAATAACAATAACCCGTGAGCACAAAAATAGTCACCATAGCAAATTTTATATGTTTTTACATATTAATACAAAGTAACACATACGAATTAAATTCATCTCTAATAAGATTTGTTTCTTAATTATTCCTAAATGTGGAAATAAAATTCCATCTTAGTGTTAATATATTATTGAAAGTTTCTCAGAGAAAGAGAGACAGAGACAGAGAGAAGAGAGGTTTTTAAAAAGTCAAACGCGGACCACTTAGTGACTTCGTCTTTCCCTGGCCAATTTATCACTGAAAGTGACCCCCCCCAGGTATCTAAAGTACAGCTGGGTCATGGTACTTCCTTGTTCACACATCACGCACTCTACCTGTTGCTCAGAGTGTGTGGCCCAGAGTCTTGGTGTAGGACTCAGCCCTTGGAACAGAATTTGAGGCACCCTGGTTACCATCCACCCTTCTGGTCAGGCCCCGTGCACCTCGGAGGATGTCAACCTGCCCACCAACGTCCTAAAATTACAGCCCCCCAAAGCCTCCAGGTCTCGGCCCACCCTGTGTCACCCAGAGTGACCCTCCCCTTCTCCCTGATGGAGCTCACGCATCTGTGATGTGCTCCCCTCACTGGAATCTGCCACCCCACGGCTTCCTGCCTGGGGGTCAGCTCAGGTTTTGCGTTTTCTGTATGCGAACAGTGGTGACCAAGCTTCACCATCACACATCTGGACAGGAAAAGCCGACACGCATCCTGTGTGTTTATTTGTACATTTCACACATTTTAATGAGGCTGTGTCTTAAGGAAGGCACGATATGCTTGGGATACGCTGCATCTTTAATGATATCAGACACTCACAGTTCAAAGGCACCTGCCACAGCGTTTGTTTTCCTTTTGGCTAACATCTGGCTGCACTTGAGTTCCTTGTCTTCGTGACCTTAAACTGTCTCAACAAAGAGCCTAGATGAGCTAGATGAGGACGGAGTGTCAGCCTCCCACTTCCTTACTGTGGGAAGTTTACGTCGTTAGTGAACTTTCACCTGGGGATTTCTTTCCTGTACACTTTTAAGCCGCTTGCTCAGGTATGAAGTTCAGTGGAACAAAAACTGGGTAATGTGCTTGGTAAAGCTGCCATCTGTTTCTCCTCATGGATTCCCTTTCCAGGAGAAAACTTGCTACTCATGTGACTCATAAGCATACTATAAAATACCCCTATCACTCTGAACAATCATCATCGTCACCATCATTACCAATCATTTCTTTTCCTTCCTTCCTTCCTTCCTTCCTTCCTTCCTTCCTTTCTTTTTTTCTCTCTCTTTTTCTTTCTTTCTTTCTTTCTTTCTTTCTTTCTTTCTTTCTTTCTTTCGTCGGTACTGGGGATCAAACTCACGACCTCACACTTGCCAGGCAAGTGCTTGCATCGCTGAGCTAAATCTTCGCAAGAATTTCATAATTTTTGTATGAAATAAGTAGAATTCTCACAGTTTCTTTCCACATTGCAAAGGATGCTCTCGCCTGCTCGTGCTGGAGCCCTGCAGCTCAGGTTAGAGTTACTGCCCTGCATCGTGCTTCCTGCTGGCTCTGACCCTGAGTGAGGGGAACTCTGAGCCTCTGGGTCTGAAAGGGCCCCAAAGTCTCCTATTTTTAAGGCTTTGTTGGCGGGGGGAGCATTAGGAGGTAGGACCCTGAGAGGGAGCTGGGGCACAGTGGTGATGCTGGCCTTGGAGGGGAGCTTTAGGTGCCTGCTTCTTGGTGACCAGATGTGAACAGGCCTCCCCACCCTGTGCTCCCACCACTCCCATTCCTCACCCAACAGGGCCGTGCAACAAGGACAGAATCCTCCACAGCTGGAAGCCAGAGTAAACCTCTTCTCCTTAGAAATGGATTTGCTCTGGTGTTTTTTCACCTAGGCCAAAAGCTAACACAGTCCCCACTGCATTGCCCTTTCTCTCTCCCATATTTGCTAAAACTAAGCACAAGCAACCAGGAACTGTTCTTTGAGTAAATAAAACGCCCCAAATACAAGGTGGCTAGAAACAAAAGCAAATGAACAGCTATTTCTAATCCAAAGTAGGCTTTCTCTGCAGATTAAGTACAAAGAGACTCTCCTCCTGGCCAGGCCCTGGCCCCTGCCCCTCAGCTGGACTCTGGTGGGTACTGTGGGTGGTGGGTACTGTGGGACCTGGAGAAGCTCTGCGTCCAAATTAGCTTTGCATTATCCAGAAGTAGCAGCCTGGTGCCTCCTCCCTCCCTCCCTCCTCTTCTCTCTCCTTCCCTCTTCCCCTTCCTCTGTCCTACACTCTTTCTTTCTTTCTTTCTTTCTTTCTTTCTTTCTTTCTTTCTTTCTTTCTTTCTTTCTCTTCTTCCTTTCTCCCCCTCCCTTCCCTTCTTTCCCCCCCTCCCTCCCCAATGTGTCTTCCTTCCTTCTTTCCTTCCTTTCTTCCTCCCTTTCCTTTCTCCTACTAGGGATTGATCCTAGAGCATTGACACTAAGTTATATCCTACCTCTTTTCTAAATGTTATTTTCATTTTGAGACAAGGTCTTGCTATGACTCTAAGGCTGGGCTTGAACCTATGATTTCCCTGCCTTTGCCTCCCAGCATGTTGGAATTACAGGCATGTGCCATCACACTCAGGTTTGACTCTTCCTTTTTAGTGATTAATTACTTCTCCTCTTAGAAATCACTACAAAAGAAGGAGAAACAGAAATTTAAATCTCAGCTTTCACTGGGGAAGAAAATGGCACCAACTTCCTGGACCTCACTGATAGATGACAGATATTTTGAGAAACCTAGAAAAAAGATCAAGTCACTTTTACCAAGGAGAACATGGGCCTTTGGACTTTTCCAAATCAGTAATCAATGCTAGAAACTGTAAAATATTTAAAGAAAAATGTACCATGACATTTTGATATCTACTTACATTGCTTTTAATTTTATAGGAGGACCTGAAGAAAGAGAATCAGCTCCCACTTCTGACTTTGACTGATAAGGTCAAAGAGCATGTTGGGAGAACAATATAAAACAAAGCAAGATAAACCAATATGAGATATGCTATCAGAAAGCCAGAACTTAATGGAAAAGCACACATTTTTATAGACAATTTTAGGGCCTGGGGATTTAGCTCAGCAGCAAAAGCACTTGCCTTGCAAATGCAGAGTTGTGAGTTTGATCTCCAGTACCAAAAAAAACCAGTGTTCACTATAGACAATTTTAGAAAATTTTCAGAAGCAAGAATACCCTGCAATGCAGTTAAAATGAGTAAAATGAAGTGTACAGTTCCAACAGGCTTAAGAAAACAAAAATAACCAAGTTGCAGAAGGTAATGGAACAGTGACTGCAGAAAGACAGTGAGAATAAGAAGTGCACTGACCGTGTGACAAGATGATATGAGAAATCTTAGATGGATGGACGAGGAGTGCAGAAAAACTGGCAGAGAGAAGGAAATTGAGTGTGCGTGTGTCTGTGCACATGCACGTGTGTGTGTATGTGTGTGGGGGGGCACTGGAGAGTAAACCCAGGGCTCATCCATGCTAAGCTGGGGTAAATGCTCTACCATTAAGCTACACACTCAGTCCCCAAATTCGTGGAGACATTTATCTAGAATTCTACTGAACAAATGAAAGAACAAAAGCCAAGCACAGCAAGCCAAGATCCCTAGCGGCCTCTCTGGAGAAAATGAGGGAAGAAGCAGAGTTGCATTTGGCATAAACAGGGAATGAGATGGCAGAGGCAAGCAGCTGCAGAGGAAGCGAAAACACGCAGAGGAGCGTGAACCAGCACTGGCTGCCTGCGGGCAGCAGGGAGACGGCACAAGGCCCCCGATGGCTCTGCACGGTGGGAGAGCGCAGCACCCTGCCGCTGTCCTGACCGGAGAGAGACAGAGGGGACAGACAGGGATGCAGTGACTTCAGAGTGCGGCCTGCTCCCTGCGCTGCCCACAGCACAGGGAGGGACACACGGGCCCTACCTACCACCTGCGTGGAATATGGGCACAACTCCCCAAAGGACTTGTGTGCAGGAGGCAATTTGAGCCACTCCCCTTGAATACAGAACAACCCCTGCAGCATTAGTTAAATGCCATATACTGATATGTGCAGAGCTGACTCTGGTATTTCCTTCTCTCTTCACTTGGCTCTAAGCATTGCAAATAAGGCCAAAGTACTGATACGTGATCTCTAAGGCCAATCAGACAGTCTCCTGTTTCCTGCATGGTGCTCTCTGTAAAAGATCTGAGCGCAGTGGGATGGCAGAGCCATTCAGCTCCGGGAATGTCAGGGGGGTACAACCCTCAAAGTAAGAGGCTATGAATCCCCAGGGCACAAAAGTTTACATACCAGAAACTGAAGCAACGGCCTCCTAAAACTATTCAAAAGCTACCTTAATTGAATCATGCAGACTGATCCTTCTGCATGTCATTCTCCCTGCACATTACAAAGATGCTTTTCTCCCCACCTGGTTAGCCAGCTCGGATTACAGCTCCCACCATTTCCCTGTTGCTCATCTTCAAGCCACCCCTTCTTCACAGGATAATAAACTTTGGGAGAGGCCTTGAATCAGGTTCTTTGTCCCTATACCCTCACTCGGATCCGGCTTAGGGGCCCTTAGCTGCCTATAACTTTGGATATGTCTTAGCATCTTTATTCTCGCCATGGGTTGCATTGGAGGTGGTAGATTGGAATTAACTTGCCGGGATTCCAATAATGTTTCTATGAGATTATAAATATAACTTTATGAATTGTGAGGAAGACTAAGAAAGTAATTATAATACTTGGGTTACAATACTCAATTGTGGGATTTCAGTGCTATGGATGGAGCCCAGGCTGGTTCTGGGACATCAGCAGTTAAATCAACCCATGACGTGCATCCTGGAATGCTGCCCCCTGAACGGTGAACACAAAAGGGATGCTCATGCGCAGGCCCTGGACTTCCAGAGACGCCCGCCAGGACCACCTCCCTCAGGGGATGCCCACGGAGACCTCGCCATGGGGACTTCGGGCTCTCTGCTTTCTCCCACCTCTCCTTCCCACTGGGCTTCTCCTCCGCACTGGCAGGTCCGCACATCTGAAGCAGGCTTCATGGGGAGGGAGGGCCACGACCTCCAGTGCTGAGAGAGCTCATCCCCGGAACTGAGGCCACCCATGCTCCGCTCCTACCCTCTGTCATCTCGGCACCCCAGGACTGCTGGTCCTCTTCTGTCAGGTGCAGAGCGGCTCCTTCTCTCGTGGCTCCCACACTAGCCTCACAGTCCCTCACTGGATCTCCAGGGCAACAGGGGACGGGCTTCTGGGACGCCCCTGTTATCACGACTGAATGCCTTCTGAATGTGTCTGCTGCGTGGGGGGGGGGTTGTGCTCAGTGTGGTGGGGTTAGGGTGATGGAAACCTTGGGAGGTGAGACCTCGGAAAAGTGACGAGGTCATTGGGAATTCCACCCTCGCCAGACACTGATGTCGTTCTGTTCTTTCGGGCCCCAGGTAGCTCCCCAAGAGCAGGCAGTTGTGTAAGAGCACACCTGGCTGTCGGCTCTCTTTGACTTCCTGTCTTGCTGATGGGTCTCTTCTCATGCTCCCATTCCAGTGCCATGCACCATGTTAAGCAGTCAGAAGGTCCTCGCCAGAGCCAAGAGAGGCAGAGACTATGCTCTTGGCCCTCCAGAACCGTGGGCTTATGAAACCTCTTCTCTGTATAAAATAGCCAGCCTCAGGTATTTTTTAGAGCAACATAAAATGGATCAACAGACCTATGCACCAAATCCATTTCCATTTTACAACATGAAACAGACTAAGATGTGGCCTATACTGGTGATTTCCTGGGCAGGGGGAGACCTTCTAAGCAGAAGGAGGGTGGCCATGGCTCACCTCCTCCTGGAGAACCAGGTCCAGCACAGTGGAGTCCTGGGAGCCCTTGGATGTGTCCTCTGCCCACTGGGCACATCTGGCTTCCATCCTTGCCAGCGGCATCAGGCAGTATGGCATTCATTTGACAGATACTGATGGCATGTCAGTGCTGCTGTGGGGGCATCAGAGAGTTAGCAGTGGGCCAATCAGACCAGACTCTCTATCCTCCTGGTGCTAACCACGTAGACACAGTTGTGTAGTGAGAAAAGCAATAGCCCAGGGCTGCAGTTTCCTGACTGTTTGTGATTTTACCCCTTATTTCCCTCCTCCTTAGATGTATTCTTTTCTGTGCTACACAGAGTGTGCGGTGAGGCTGAGGAAAGAGTCATAGACAACTTGGGTGCTACTTCGACGGAAGTATCTGCTAGCTTATGAGGCAAGGTGGACTCCAAGTTATCTGAGTCACACTATGCTGTCAATAATGACACTGCCCAGCCCTGATCTACTCCTCCTCTCCCTTTCTACCGTCTCACTGTGTCAGCCTCTCAATCACCAGACTGCCAGGTATAGGGAAATTGAGTGACTAATTCTAGATTTAAAAGAAAAAGAAAGAAAGAAAAAGAAAAAGGAAGAGGAAAACGAAACTCCTGGACTTAGAACTGATCACTGAGGGATCACCACTGAGACATCTCTAAGTCAAAGGTCAAATTGTATTGGCAAATCCAAACTAAACAGTGCTTGCTTTGCATAACAACAACAGCAAGGTTACTCCTTGCTTGGTAGCCCTAGCCAGGAAGACCGGCGGAGTCTCCTGGCCCTGTGGGTTCTACCCTCCGTCCTTCCCCTGTGTTCCTGTGCAAACTGCCCAGGAAGACCAAGCCCCACTCGTTTGCCCCGGGGACATTCGGGAGGTATGCTGTCAAGCAGGCTACCGTTTCTACCCTGACAATCTGATTTTCAGTCACCGCAGATTTGTGCAGGGGAGTGGCTCATCCACATTTGCATCCTTGAAAAAAACAAAACAAAACAAAACAAAGCAAAACAAAACAAAACACATTTGCATTCTCGGCCTTTCACAGGCTTCCCACTATGGGCCACTTCCTGAGCTGCCCCTCACGTACTGGCTTGCGTTCTTTTCTGGTAGATAGAAGAGTGACTAGCTGGTTTTCTTTGGCACCTGCTCCTCAGAGGAACTGCAAGAAGAGGTGGGATAAAACCACTGCAGTGGCCTTGAACTCCTCCATGGCTGGCACCATGGAAACCCGGGCTGTCATGATGGGGATGGTGGTGACACGTCAAAGTTGCACCAGGCAGTGCGTGTGCTCAGAACCGGGCTTGCTGAAGATCCCGGGCATTTTCACGCCCCTTGGCTGCCCAAGTGTGCATACAATGTACCCAAAACCTGTTGGGGGAGTGGTACTGAATTTTGCTTTTTTTCTTTTCTTCCCCTCATCTTTAGTCATCCAGTAACCGATGAGGCAGAAACAGAAGAATGCTATTTCACCAGATGGG
>PVJX010049268.1:0-11146 GCA_004027295.1 Dolichotis patagonum
TTAACTTATCTACTTTGCTATGTAATTAGATTGCCAATATTGATATGTAATAATTAACAAATAATGAAGGTATAAAATGTCTGTGTGACATCTTTATTTTCTACTGATAGACTGCATCACAAAATGTAAGAACAAATGCTAATAAAGATGTTTAGGGGGAAGAAAGGAATGGAAAGAGTAGGAAAACCAAGTGTTAAAATTTTTCAAGTCATAAAAAATAAAATTTGCATTATACTTAACCAGAGTATGGGCATCAGTTGTAATAATGACTTTTTGCTTTGGACAGCCCTGTGTGCAGATTTCACACTTTCTGTTAAATATTTAAACTTGATCATACAATTCACATAAATCAGTTAATTTGAAATGAGTTTTTATTCCATTATTTATTTGCAAGATATAGTCAGGCAATTCACTGAAATGTTAGAGATATGATATTCTCTTTTCTTTTAGGAGAGGTGGAATTGAGGAACCGTGGATAAGTAGTCAAAATCTCACTGTGGTATAGGTTTCAATTTTAAAATCTATTTCAAATGACAGTAAATTAAATTTCAAAATGTCCAAGCTATAATTTCAGGCAGAAACTTACATTCTTTACAGTAGAAAATAAAGATGTCACACAGACCCATTTGAGTTGTGACACCAAATGGCAATCGGTATGCATATAATCTGGTTTTTACAACAGAGCGGTCTCTGATATCTGTCAGATAGTAAACTGACCAGATTCCAACATTCTGAAGAGTGCTTTGTCACTTTCTAGAAGAGGTCTGAAGACTTGCGTTATTTCAATATTGTGACAAAGATTAATACACGTCATAAAACAAGTGTGATGCCTGCCCCGAATAGTTGTGACATGTACACAGGTGAGATATAATGTAATGGGAAGAAAATGTGAGCCTGAGGAAATTAATGGAGATTGTGACATCGTAGATGCTTTTCATATGTGTTACTTTGCTATGCTGGGTTAGTGATGAAATTGTAATCACCCTTGATTTTCACTTTGCTTTGAATCTTTCTTACAATTTAAATTTATTTTTTTTACATATATGTAAACATAAAAATCATGCATAATTATGGGCTATCATATGATATTATAGTACATATAACACTGTGTAATATTTAAACTAGAATTCTGGGCATGATGGTACATGCCTGTTATCCCAGAATTTGGCAGGCTGAGGTAGGAGGATTGCCATGTGTTTGAGGCCAAATTATGTTACATAAGGGAGTTCAAAGCCAGCCTGTACTACATAGTGAGATCCTGACTCAAAAAATTAAAAAATTAAAATATACAAATCTATTTCCTTAAACATTGGTAAAAACATTCAAAATCTTTTCTTACGTATTTTCACTCTGTAATCTATATTCAGCCTATGGGGTATAGTATACCAGAATTTCTTAATAGATATATATCTCCTTTAAATCTAATTCTCTTCAAGTATAAAACTCCATACAAAATTATTGGCTATTAAAAATTAACTTTCAAAAAAGGTTAAAATTGTGATGAACATGAACAAAAAGATTAACATGTATTATGTATCATATTTATCCTACAGTTGAAGGATATCAATTCCAAAGAGTTTTCAAAAAAACACGAATGTGTATATAAGAATAGTTAAATGGATATGTAAATGAACTAAAAACTGACACTTCTATGAAACTGTGAAGTCAACTAAATATACATTGGAAGTGATTTTCATTTGAAGACACAGACATTACCTCTTTTGCACAGTTATATAAAACTTACACAGGTACAGCAGTGTTTCAGAGGCTCTGAATTAGATAATCTGACACAGTACGAGTTAAGCAGTGCATGGTTTTCCATTGCAGAACAAAATTCTATCCATAGTTACATGGAGGCAGAGCCTATATGGTTCATGCTATGGGTATTTTCATAAGCTAAAAAGTGAAAATACTATACTGGTTATTTTATCAGTCTGTCCAGAGTTTTACTGATGCATTCCCTTGTCTGTCTGTCTGTCTGTCTGTGTCTCAATGAAAAATTAATGTTACTTCTTGTTCATCTTTTAAATTATATTGTTAATTTTACTGATACATAAACACAAAAATTATATATATATCAGATATATATGAGATATATATATTATATATATAATATATATATCTGAAGTTCCATGTAATGTTTTAGTGCATACATACACTGAATAATGTTTAGAGGAGTTTATGTATATTTATCTCATCTAATGTTTATTATCTCTTTATGGTGAAATTTTTCAAAACACTATTATCTAGCTTTTTGAAATGTGCAAGACATCATTGTTATTTACGATCATAGCTATGGGCAATAACACCCCAACACTTCTACTGAAAATTATTTATATCTAACTGAAAATTATTTATACAGACAAAGTAGACACATGTTGCTAACATTCTTTCTATAATTATCATATTTTGACACACACACATTTCATTTTATAGAATACTGTACATCTCTGCACAAGAACTACAGAAGAAAGATCTTGTCATAAAGCCATTGCTATAACACAGTACAGTAACAAAACATAACAATTAATAACATAACTTTGTGAACTTTTTCTGAGGTCCCAGTGGCTGCAAACAGTGCCTTGACATGCTAGGCAAGAACTCCACCACTGAGTGGCATCATTGTCCATTTAGAAATTTTGTAATAATAAAAGAACAAGTCAGGAAACTGCTTGTTCTATGTCACATTCCCTCATATGAATGTCCAGTTAGCTGGTGAGAGCTTTCTGCACAACATGTTGTGGAAAATATGGAGGCAATGAATAGAAACTTGATACAATCTTATAATGAAATACTTTTTTGAGAGATGAACAAGTGTAAATTACTGATGTAAGTTCAGATATAATTAAACAATTAAACTCAATCACTTCTCATCACTTAATAATTCATTTCAAAATATGAAACATAAAAGTGGTCATCAAAATTATGTTGAAAGCTTAAAGTAAGAAACAAACCTTAAGCAGACCATGTTCCATCAGCTGATAAATGGATGAAGAAAATGTGATATTCATACACAATGCAGTACCACTCTGCCATAAAGAAAGATCAGTTTGTCATATGTAGTAAAACAGATGTAGCTTGAAATCATAATATTAAGTGAAATAAATCATATATACTTTTAAATATTGCATGGTTTCTCTTATATAAGAAATTCAAAGTGAAATATATAGCAAAATAAAAGGCAGATAATATGAAGCAGGAAGATAGATCTTTCTAAAAGGGAAAGGAGGTTGTAAGATGGAAAAGAGGAAAGGGAGAGAAATGGGATGAAAAAACTGAGATATGTTATGGACATGTACTAACTACATACAAGAAATGCAAACATTAGGTACTGCAAATGTACACCAAAAAAGTAAAGGAAGGTGATCAAGAGCTTCGAGACATCAAGACAATCACAGCAGTGAACTTAAACAGGTTCGAGAAAGTAGACTTTCAGATGCACTTCAGAAAACTAACAAGAACTATTAGATAAATATGATTAAAGAGAAAGGGTTTTTTAAAGTATTATTTTAAAGAAAACTAAATAAAAATAAAATATTTCCAAAAGAAGCTAATAGGAGTGTAACAATGATTAATCATTGCTTATTGTTATCCTCATTGTAGTTACTCAAAGTGCAAGATATAAGCATGAAATATTGTCCAGACAATATTATCACAAACTCTTCTTTTCAATGAACTGAGAGGAACCAACTACATAACTAGCTTATCTATCTCGTGATATATGTAGTTTTTCCCTTTTCCCTTCCTTCCTTTCTCCTTTCCCCTATCACAGTTACTCTTTTTCTTTTGAACAGTTTTTTCCCAATTTGCAATATCTATTGTACATTTTGAATCTTATTTATTCAGTCAGTTTTTTACACTAGTGAGACAATACAGGGTTTACATATGGGTCTGATTTATTTCACTTGTAAGTCTAGTCTCGAGATGCATCCATTTACCTGTAAGACTCAAGTTTATCCCTCCTTATGACTGGCTGGTACTCCACTTTATATATTTAAAAAAACACATCTTTTTTGATGTGTTCTTTTTTGATGACTGGCTGGTACTCCACTTTATATATTTAAAAAAACACATCTTTTTTGATGAGCATTTGGATTGTTTTCAATTTACCTATTAGTAATTGTGCTATTAGTAATTGTGCTAAATTAACTATTAGAAATTGTGCTGTTAAACACATGAATGCACAAATATTGCTTAGGTATGATGTTTTTAATTCTTCTTGGAAGACACCCAGAAAGAGAAAACCTGGATCAAATGGGACCTCTAATCCTAGTTTTCTGAGGAATCACCACACTGATTTCCACAGTGGTTATATCAATCTAGACTACCACCAACAGTACAGAAGTGTTCCCTTTTCCCCAAAACCCTTCCAGAATTTGCTATTGGTTGATTTCTTGATGATAGTCATTTGAGAAAGGGATTTATTTTCAGAGACTGAGGGCAATGTGTCTTTTATGGTAGGAATTTTAAAAATTTAAATATTCAATATACTTATCATTCATACCCTTTAAACTGAACGAAAGAAAGAAAAAAGGAAAGAAACAGAAAGAAAGAAAGAAAGAAAGAAAGAAAGAAAGAAAGAAAGAACAAAAGAAAGAAAAGAAGAGAAAGAAAAGGAAAGAAAGAAAAAAGAAAGAAAGAAATAGGCCAAAACTACACATCAATGAAAGGAGGAGAATATTTTCAGAAAAATTCAGAATCAATCAAGAATGTGTGTCCATCATAGCCTCTCTCCCTACTTCTCTGAGGAACTTTCCCTGCCCTAAAATATTAATTTAAGACAATACTTTATTGGACATGAGTCAAACTTTATATCAGAAAAAACATTTCTATATCAAACCAATGGAAAACAGTCTCTGAAAACACAATGAAGAAGAATGTCTCTCTTTTGTGTCAGTGACTCCTCCTACCAACTTGAAAACCATCTTTATTTGAAGAAATTGGTCATTACAGAGGTCAAGCAAAAGCTAAAAGAAAAATGGCACAGGACTTATATGGTTTCTGGAAAATATATGTCTTCCTTTCTTTAAGGAATGTGACTGATCTCTCTTTAAACTAAATTCACTAGCACTGCTGTCACTAGCAACTTAAATACTTATGGTTCATAGTCCAGGAAGCAAACCTGTGTTGATTTCAGATCAGAAGTTGACAGGGTTTGAAAAAACAGCAAAGCATTGGGATTCAACCAACTCTTTTCAGTCTCTTAATGAATTCACATAAACAGTTGCCATTGTGGCTGCCTCTTTAAAATATTGCTCTTACTTCTCCAATGATTGCATCTCTGTGGTCTGTGAACATAGTCCTCCAACCGTGTCTTCTGTTCCTCCAACTCCAGTCTTTCTGTGGGGACTTTGAATGCTGCACTGTAAAATATAGGTGGTATGAAAACACTAACCTTCAGAGAAAAGAAACACATCACCTATAAAGGAAAACCCATCAAAATCACAGCAGACTTCTTGACACAGACCACCAGGTCAAGAAGAGCTTGGAGTGAAGTAATTCAAGCCCTGAAGGAGAACAACCTCCAGCCCAGATGGATGTATCCTGCAAAACTCTCTCTAGAAATTAATGGAAAAACAAGATGCTTCCATGACAAAGAGGACTTGGAGAATTTGTGACCACCAATCCAACCCTACAAAAAATACTGAAGGACATTTTAGAGAGAGAGAGAACAAGAATACAAGCATTTCAGAAACAATGGCAGAGAGGCCTCAGTGAATGGGGCAGACAGTGGAGTGGAACAGAAAAATAGACAACCAATGGCAGAAAAACAGAATAGTACAAATAAGGCAGAGAAGATTGGCTGTAATCTCTAGTATAGATGGCCTTGAAATATTAACAGAGAGAAACACAGGCAGAGAAGATCAGGAGATAGGGTCCATTGACATGCTCTATATAGGGAGGCAGTGGGACCCAAAACAAGCAGTGCACCCTATAGGAATGAAAGGGGAGGAACTGTCTAAAAAAGGAAGGCAGAGGATATATTTAATTGGTTAACAAGATTTAAAATTTACATTATTCTCATCACTCTGCTTGGAAAGATTATGTGCTGTTCCGTTTTCTCTACTTATGCTAGACTTGACATGGTCAGCTATCCCCCCAAAAAGAGGACATATTATGGTAATCATCCTTAATTTCCTATCAACTTAATCTGAAGCAGTTTATAACTTATACTGTCTTATTATGACTGATCTTATTTGAATCTGGATTGTTAGATTGTTACTTTGTATTGACTGATTTTATTTAAATCTATTATGATTGATAGCATCAAGTCTAAGAGTATAGGCAAATACAGTGAAGATGACAAGATTCACTAAGATACCCACTCTGGTTTGATCATTACTTGCTTTTGAAGTCTTATAATGTCTCCAATGCTTTGTTTTTATTAATGTTGCTATATACTGCTGAGACATCATGGTAACCATTGTAGATCACCTTGTATTATGGTTATATATGACTTTTTGCTTCATGCTTTTCTAGGAATTGTTTTGTTTTATCTTGCTTTGTTTTGTTTTTACCTAATGCATAAAGGATAGATATACATGTAGAGACTCATGCATGTGTAGAGCTTATAAACAGTTCATGAGAACCAACTATATAACACATGTTGAAATGAACAACTACTTTGAAGAACAAGAGACACTACAGTACCCAGTGCTGATTCCATAATGTCATGATGTGTAATCCAGAAAAATTATCATTCTTTGTTGAAAGTGACTTTAGATTGTTTTGTTTTGTTTAAGTTCAACACACATGAAGGTATGGACAGCTATTTTTAGGAGAATGAGAGACACTATGACAGCCATTCTCGCTTCCCTATTGCCTGGTCGTGAAGACCTGAAACTCCCTCCTCGTCCTGCTCAGATCAATTCCATACTATGTTGTTTCATGTGAATTCCCTGTATGTGACAATATGGACAACTATTTGGAAGAAAACAAGAGTCAATATGATAGACAGTGAATATCTCCAATTGTCTAGTTTTGGAATTTATGTCCCTTACATTGCTTTGTTGTGATCTGCTTTGTTCTGTTTTGCTGTGTTTAATTTTACCCTTTTGATATAATTGAATGTATATTTGAGTGGGTAAGATGGATGACCCTATTGATGTTTTTTTTTGTCAGATCGTGGAACAGAACTGATAACAGGCTCTGTAGGGAGCGGCATGATAGCCTCACTGCTGCCGCCCCATCCCGCCCTCCTGTGGGCATTTAGTGCATCTGCCTACATTACCCATGATCCTCTCTGCCTGGCCGGACATGACTGCGACCTATCCGGTCTCTTCACAACATCTCTGCCTGATGACATACTTCCTCCCACCGTCGCCCATAGTTACTCCAGCCAGAAAGTTGAGCCCGCCCAACTTTTCCTTAGATACTCTGGCCAAAAGGGTTAATACCACCCATAGTTGCCTAGTTACCCGACTATGTCATATGATCTTACTCCCTCATTTCTGCCCTCTATATAAGCCATGTTCACTTTCTCAATAAATGAGACTTGATTGGAATTGCTTGACTTGTCTCCGTCTCTCTTTCCTTTTGTCCCATTCTCATCCCATCCCCGTTCCCCTTCCAGGTTAGACCCACAGACTGATCCGCGGGCCGTATCAAGACTCACTGTTTGAATGTCTACGTTACGTGTTTTAACTTTATAATTTGAACTACGATTTCCAAGAAGTCAGTATGTAATTTGTCAAGTAATAATCTCTTAGGTTTTTTGTTGTTCTTTTCTTTTTGCCTTGGAATTTTGTATTGTTGCTACCCTTTATTCTGTTTTGTTTTGTTTTTCTTCTCTTTAAATAAAATTTTAAAACTTTGTTATAAAAAAAAAAGAAAACACTAACTTTTTTACTTTAAGGTAGTTTGCCCTTGTATTCTTTTCAGATTATTAAGTTTTCTTTTTACTTAGTTATTTAACTAATTAAATTTTGTTTTGGTCCTTTTGAGACAGGGTTTCACTATGCAGTTCAGGCTGGCCTTGAACTAACTTTGTAGGCTAGAATGGCCTCAAACTCAGTGATCCTCCTGCCTCAGCCTCCCAAGTACTGGGATTACCGGCATGTACCACCACATGTGGCTTCTTCTTTTTGTTTTTAATTAATGCATGAAAACATAAAATTTTACATATTACTGGGATGTTATGGGTTTTGTTTGACAAACATATACATTACATAATGCTTGCTTAGGGCTGGATGTAGTTATTTCTTCAACAATTTATCATTTCTGTATGGTTAAGTTTCCAAATCTTTTCTTCTGCTTTTGAAATATAAAGGATGTTATTGCAATAGCACATGAGAACCTCTTGATCCTGTCTACAACTGGATACCTATTGATGAATACTTCTGCACCTCTTCCCACCCCACACTCTCTTTTCAGCATTTAGTAACCACAGCTCTCCTTTCAACATCTTTAACATTAATATTTTTATATTCCACATGAATAACCCATTCAGTACTTCTATATCTGCCTTATTAAACAAAACATAGCTCCATCTATGTTGTTGAAAAGGACAGAATTTCATTCTTTTTTATAGCAGAATTGTATTCCATTTTGGAATCATGTTCCAGTCAACAGCTTATTTATTAAACACTGAACATATGCTTAAATTGTTTCCATTTCATGGCTAATGTGAATTAGGCTGCAAGAAGCATCAGGTAATCTTTTTCATAATTGTTTGATTTGTTCATTAATTATTAGTCCACCTAAAATTTTTGTTTTTTATGCCTCAGTTTGTTTAACAAAAGCACCCAGCAAGTTCATTTGAATGAGACATTTAAAAACTGTCAACTCCAATTAAATCTCTCTCTAGGTGACTTTTTAAGAAAATCTTTTCTAGGTGACCATTGTAGCAGGGCCACACTTCCCAAAAGATGGACCCTGTGTCATCAGGTGGTAGCAAGATAGCAGTGTCTGTGACTAAACTGAAGAGATCAATTATGGTGACCAAAACCATAACAAATGTTGGGCCAAATCCTTCTTATCACCAACATATTTAACCACATTTTGAAGAACCATAGAAAATGTGCAATATTGAGAAAGTCTCACAGTAATGGCAAGGAGACTTCTAAGGTTCTATTTTGTCTGATTCTAAAGGAAATGTCCTATGATGAAATGATATCCAAGTCTTAGTCACACTTTTGCGTGTTAATCACTGGCTTCCTATTACTCTTTCATTTAAAAAAGTTTAATATTCATTTGGCTTATAAATACATAGTAATTATTAGGGTAAACTTTAGATATATTGTATTAGTAACAGTTTCACCATAAATCACTATTACTGTGTCCTTTTTGGCAAGAAGAAAACTGAGGAATAAGAAGGATAAACATGGCTGGAGTAACAGGGTCAGTCACTAAGGAAATTAAGATCTTTAGGATAGATATATCTCATGTTTAGTAACCACATTTACTTTAACCACCATGGTGGACTTTTCACATCCAAATTTTATTTATTTATGTATTTATGTATTTATTATATAGCACTGTAAAATTTTTAATTCCATCTATATCAATTTATAGTTCCATTTATGTAGTCATGCAACATGGAATGCTGTAGGGAAGATATGTGGACCTCTGAAAAAAATGAACTGGGACATTAAATTTGTATTTAACTCAATGTTTTAAATTTAATATCTTATAGAACTATAAAGGAAAAATAGTAAACATTTCACCTATGTATTGCAAAATTAAAAATACAGTATATTAAGAAACTGACATATTGTGATAGAATTTGTGGCAAGTATTGCCTACATCTTTTTTGCTACTCACCGATCATAGTTACTGTGATATGACATTAGAGTTAAGAAGGCAGCTTATTTTATCATGCACATAAAATTGCTGAACAGCATGGGCAAGATGAAAAATCATGGTATGGTATATATTCTAGAAAAAATTAAGAGCATAAAACAAAAAATGTGTGTGATACTAAAAGATAAGTAATCCACTCTAGGAAAACCAATTCCTCAAGGTCATTCCCATTTGTCAATTTTTATGTGCATTCAAACTATTTACCACTGCCATAAGACAATGGAATACTGCCATAAAACAGTGAGACAGTATATCTCAAGTTCTAAAAATATGTGAAGAGTTTACCTCCTTTGTTGTGGTTTTAACATGAAATACGTGACAGAGATGGATTGCAACAGCCACAAAACCTTTAAAATTGTTTGGTAATGAAAGGCAAATAACATTTCTCTGGAAAGAAGTGTCCTTAATCAAACTAATCAGATTTGAACCCATCAAAAAATAACCCATGCTAAAAAGGTATATATAATTGAAGGATAGAAGATGTTTTAAATTACATTTGGAAAGGAATGTAATGCATATAAATAAAGAAGTTGCAAGGAATATAAGAGAAAATGCTATAAAATGCCAAGTATTAAATCTTTAACCATAATGAAAATGTGTTAAAAATATGATATTATCACTCTTAAAATTTTCATAACTGATTCCTTTACTCTTACCTTATTATTTTATAGTTTCTCTTGTTTCAAAGAAACATCTATTTGAAGTTTCACTTTCACAATAGCTTCAGTTTAAGTGTATGGAAATTTATACATGTACATACACATACATATATAACTGTATTTTGTTAGTAGTTTACCTCCATTCATCTATCACGTTTCAAATACTTAAATTAATTATAAAACCATACATATTTGTTTCAATATCATAAACATGATATTTTCTAAACTAAATAAATATAAGAAGATGTTAACTATGTTAACATATGATAATATTAACTAATGTAATGAGAATAGAATGAATGTTTATGTTTTTTGGCACTACTCTATGACTATTAAAATTTTTAATCAAACATCTATGTTTTATTTGTTTAAAAGGTCACATGCTGCTATAATACAGGGTGCTGAAAATACTAGTGCATTCTTGTAATTCCTGCACTTTGGGAGGGTAAGGCAGGAAGACCAAAAGTTCCAGTGAGCCTGGGAAACATAGCCCCTTAGAGTGATCCTGTTTCAAAACAAATAATATAAAACTGCATGGAATATAAATTAATGCAAAGTTTGTATGTTCAATACATGCACAAAAAAGAAAGGAAGGAAAAAAGGGAAGAAGGAAAGGAGGGATGAAAGAAGGAAGGAAAGAAGGAAGGAAAGAAAGAAAGAAAGAAAGAAAGAAAGAAAGAAAGAAA
>PVJX010049269.1:0-11128 GCA_004027295.1 Dolichotis patagonum
GGGATGTCCTGGGGGTGGACGGCAGTGGTGATTACGGTGTGACTGCACTTAATCCCACCACGCTGCACACTTGCTGTTTAAGGCGGTAGATGCTGTGTTCATTTTACTGTGATTCTTTTATCTGCGTGTTTACTACTTTTCTGTTTCTTGGCGTTGCGGCCTGCCTGGTGCTTGTTCACTGCGTTATGTTAGTTTGGACGGGGTCTCGCAGAGATGCTGAGTTGCCTGGTGGGCCGGGACTTGTGCTTCTCCTGTGGCCCTCGCACTCGGCCTGGCCATAGGCTGTCCCTGCGGGGAGGTGCACACTCCCACAGGGAAGCCCACACACACTCGGTGTGGATTGGAGCTGCAGCGCAGTCCATGGGTGCAGGTGAGCCGGGGCTCGGCAGCATCACTCTGCGCCCCTTGTCTCAGGCAGGTTCCCCAGCAGTGCTGGCTGCCAGTGTCGTAGCAGATCTGGGACGCCCCGTTCCAGGAGCAAGCCACAGTGCTGTTGCGTGCTCCTTGGGCACTGTGGTCCCGTGGGGGCCCCTGCGCCCCATCACAGTGGCAGGGGGTGGCCAGGCCTGGAGATGTGCCCATCCCTGGAGCTAGGCCATGAGCTGGGTCACTTTGGAACCAGTGGGTGAGAGCCAGGATGTGGTCACTGGGGAGCAGGTACAACGCCCCGCCGCGGTGGAAGCGCCTGCTTGGGTCCTGGCGGCAGGGCCCCGGCTGCTGGAAGGCTCAGACTGGGTGGGAAGAGACTTGTGTCCCACCCGCCCCCCCAGGTTTGGAGCCATCTCACCAGGAATCACCACTCCTGGAGCGCGGGCGGGGGTACTTTGCTCAGGCCCAGCAGTGTCACCCGCCCCAAGGTCCTTGTGCTGGCCAGGGGAGCTGTGGGAATGCTCGTTTCTGGCAGGCGGGAATGACCCTCACAGCCTCTGAGGGAAGACCCTGGCCGGCGGCAGTGACAGTGGTGGAGGTGGCCGAAGGCCCGAATTCTCCGCTCCTGGGTGTCCTGGTGCAGATGCAGGTGACTGTCCCCAAGCTGTCGTCGGGCCAGGAGGCCAGCACCTGCACCCTGGAAAACCACAGGATGCCACCATCTGAGGCAGAGGAGGCCATGAACTTCTGGGGAGGGCAGGGCAGGGCAGGGTGCAGCACTGCGCTGTCACCACGGCCACACGCCTTGCCTCGAGGGAGGAGGAAAAGACAGGGACAGTGCAGGGACAGGGAGATTCCTGGGGACAGGAAGTGGATGGGGAGCTGGCCCAGGGAGGTGGTGTGGACAGCCACGCTCAGGGGTGTGGGGTGTCACAGGGGTGACAGAAACGCCCAGGAGCGCGCTGGCAGCGCCTTAGAATAGCGGCGCTGGCGTATTTGCAGTGCGTTCAATTTACTGAGAGTGAGGGCGCCGGGTGTGTGAGTGATTGGAAGGCCGCGCTCAGGGAGGGCAGTGCTTCCAGGGTCTGCAGGTGGCTGGAGGAGAGGCCCGGCCACTGCAGGGACCCCCCCCTTCACCAGGGCTGAGGGCTGAGTGCGGCGTGCCACCAGGGCTTGCCAAGCCGCGAACCCAGCGGGAGGCCTGTGCTGCCCCCACACCCTGAGGGGGGCTGCGCTGGGTTTCTTGTGTTGTGATTGTGGTTTTCTGGCTGAAATTTGCAGGATGTAACAAGCCAGTGGGATGCAACCCCTGAGGTGGTGGCTGCCTTCGGGCAGGAGGAAGGGAAGTGCTGGGGGGTGGCAGTGGAGGGGCTCCGGGTGGTGCTGCTGGATGTGGCTTTGAAGCTGGTGGAGGCCATGAGGGTTCTGTGCCAGTGCTGCTGGCTGGAACCCAGTGGGAGCCACAGGTGCACAGCTGTCATCCCAGCCCGCAGTAGGCTGAGGCAGGACCATCCCGAAGAGGCCAGCCTGGATTGCATAGTGAGGCCCTGCCTCAAAACCCCAAAAACAAAAACAAAAATAAAACAAACGTTTTCCCCGAGTCGATAACTTAAAACAATAAAAGCCAAAAAGTGAAATTTATTTTACTTTTTTGGTACCGGGGATTGAACTCAACCTCATGTTTGCCAGGCAAGCCCTGTGCTGCTGAGGTATGTCCCCAGCCCCTAGGTGAAATTAATTTTAACAATTTCACATTTAGGTCTGGGGTGTGGCGCAGTGGTAGAGTGCTTGCCTCGCATGCCTTAGTTTGATCCCCAGCACTGTGGAAAAGAGCCACACCCAATAAGTACTAATATATCTTAAGCCAGTACACCCAGAGTATCATCAGCGTGTGATTAATGAAATGGCCTGTTGGTGCAGGCTGGGTGTGTAGCTCGCCTGGTGTGCACAGGCTTGGATTTGGTCTGCACACACACACAGGTACACCCACAGGTACACATGCACAGCTGTGTGCACACAGCCTCACCTCCTCCTGAGCTGTGAGTGCCACCATGTGACTTGCGGCTCCCGGCTCCTGGCGAGGGGGCGCCTCACCTCGGTGTCTCAGCGCCCCACGCCGCTTTGGTCTGTGGTCCTCGTGAAGGACCCTCAGCTGAGAAGAGGGCGGATCTGACCCTCAGGAAGCACCTGCTGCCTGTCTCTGTCTCCGTTCAGAATGCTCAAGGGAGTCGGGTTCTGGGACCCTGGGGAGAGCTGTGATGTCATCCGGCCAGGAGCCCGCTGGGGCCCAGAGCCATGTCCTCCCTTCCCCTCATGTTGAGTCACTGGCCTGTTGGGTCCCTCTCCCTGTTCCTGCGGGTGGCCCCTGGGGTGTCACTTGCAGGGATGCAGGCTTTGCCAGGCAGCGGGGACTGGGGCATCTTTGGTGGCTCAGCCGCTGGGCGTGAGGGTCAAAGAGGCAGTGCTAAGCGTGAGGGTGCTGGGGTGTGGATGGTGTGGGCAGTGGTGGGGAAAGAGAGGCCAACAGTCCGTGGGACGCTTTCCACTAAAAGCAAAAGGGGTGGGCCTGGGATGGCTGCCCGCCTGGCCTGCAGCAGCGCCCCGGGACTGCAGAGAGTGCAGGCGGCGGGAGCCTGGGCGGTGCCGCCGGGCTGAGACCCTGCCTGTCCTGCTCTCCCCTGCAGGTGTGGATGTGGAGGCGGCCAAGCGGGCCGAGGAGGAGCTGCTGCTGCACGACACACGCTGCTGGCTGAATGGGGGTGCCATGCCTGAGGCCCGGCACCCCCGCACCGGGGCCTCCGCGCTGCACGTGGCTGCTGCCAAGGGCTACATCGAGGTGATGAGGTGAGCGCTGCACCCGTCCGAGGGGCAGGGCCGCGCCCCTTCCCTGGCAGCCCCTCCTGGGGCTTCGCAGCTCCCACAGTGCAGCCAGGCATCCCTGCGAGGCCCACTGTGCAGTCCCTCTCCGTTCAGGGTCAAACATTCTCTGATTGGTGGTCTTCCCTTCTTTTGTTTGTTTCCAGTGCTGGGGCTTGAACCTAGGGCCTCCACGCTGAGCTAAATCCCCAGCCCTGTTTATTTACTTTTTGCTTTTCTGAGGCAGAATCTTTACTATTTAGCTTGGACTGGCATTGAATTCACTGTGTAGCCCAAGTTGGTGTCAAGCTTGTAGTGACCCTCCTGACTCAGCCCCCTGAGTGCTAGAATTACAGGCATGGTCCCCCATGTGTGGCTTTTATTTTTTATTTCAAAACAGGCTGTCACTGAGTTGCTCGGGCTGGGCTCAGTTTCCATCCTCCTGCCTCAGCCTCCCGGAGTGCTGGGTTTAGCAGGTGTGCATCACCCTGCCTGGCTTCACGATCTTTCTCCTTCAGCCTGTGGGTTGCTCAGGAGCGTGTCCCCGATTTCCCCATATGTGGGATTTTCTAGTTATTCTATGACTGATTCTCTGGCTTACTTGTGGTTTAGTCAGAAAGTAGAGCCCGTGTGACGTTGGCTTTCTCAGTCTGCTGAGGTTTTCTGTACACCCTGTGTGCCCCGGGAGGGGCGGCGTCCGGGCCACTGTTCTTCCCACGTCCAGTGGCCATCCATGCAGCCCATGCCTCATGGCTCCTGGTGGTGTTTGCCCGCTAGTCCTGCCTGTCCTGGGAAACGCCCGTCACAGTGGTAGCTGTGGCCGTGGAGTCGGCCCATTACGCCTGGTTCTTTTCATCTTACATACCCTGAGTCTGGGTTGTTTGCGACCTGAGTGGTGTGGCTACACAGGGTGTGTTCCTTTCCTGTCACCCTCAGCACCATCTGGGGTCTTCCTTTGCTTGGCTGTGCGCCCCTTTCCAGGGGCTCGGGACTGGCTTTCTCCTGCCCCCACAGCTGATCCCAGCCAGCAGGAAGTGGGGAGGAGCAGGGAGCTGGTGTCTGTCCTGTGCCGGGCCAGGAGTGGAGCCTGGGGCCTCGCGTCTGCGCAGCGCGCGCTCCGGTGCTGCGCTGCATCCCCAGCCCTTGTAACTTTCTATTTCCACACGGGTCTCATTAAGGTGCCTGGGTTAGCTTAGAACTTTCCGTCCTCCTGCCTCAGCCTCCCAAGCAGCTGGGATTACGCCCAGCTTGTCTGACCCTCAGGGAGGGTGCCGAAGTGGTCGTCTCTACGGCACGTGCGGTGCCCGTGAGGGTGCTGGGAGCGGCCTTGTTAGCTGAGTGACTGTGTCCACCTGGACGCTGCGTGTGGTTGTTACAGGGAGGAGGAGCTGATGTGTGCGGGCAGCCTCGCTGTCTGTCACAGAACCCAGTGAAGCTTTGGATGTGGAACCGGCCTCTGAGGGTGTGGCTCAGCGGGAGGGCGGCCCTGGGAGATGTGTCGGAAACAGCTGGGAAGGAGGTGGCAGAGGAAGGGGGACAGGGCATCCCCGCGCAGCTCGGAAGCACACAGCCACCACGCACAACACTCCGGCTCGTCCTGGCTCCCTGAGACCAGGCGAGCTTGCCCAGGCTGAGTCGGGAGGGTTCGTGGGCCCTCACTGCTGGCACTGGGGATGGAACCCAGGCCCTTCACACTGAGCTCCACGCCCTGCCCTGTTTTTCCTGTTTGAGGGAGGGTCTGTTGGCTGAGTCGACCAGGCTGGGCTCAAACTTGTGATCCTTCTGCTTCTGGCTCCCAGGGTATGGGCTTACAGGTCGGTGCCGCCACGCCTGGCAGTCCCGTGGATTCGTGGCCCTGCCTTGGCCCAGGCTGAGTGGCCTGTTCTCCTTTTATTGTGGACATTGGCCAAGCCAGGGTGTCTCAGCCTCCACATCTGTGACATCTGGGGCCAGGTTGTTCCCAGGTTGGGGAGCTTCATTCCTGGCCCCCACCCACTACATGCTCCCGGCTGCCACCCTGAGTGGGAGCAGCCAGAGATGTCACTGTGTCCTGGGCAGGGGTGGCCACACTGCTGAGAGCTGCCCTCTTTGGGGTCTTGTTGTCTTCTGAGGCCCAGGCCCTGGCGGGGCAGCCTGCTTACAGCCCATGCCTGGGGTCTCGGGGTCCTATGGTGAGAGGACCCCAGGTTGACTCAGCTGCTGGTCCTGGGAGTGGAGGTTGGAGGCTGCTGGAGCCTGAGTGTCCCTGGGGAGGATCTGGCACGGGCCTTTACCAGTGGCCCCGGAGTGTTTGCCTGTGTAACAGCTGGTGCTGCTGGACCCAGCTTTGACCCAGAGGCCCGGCTGTGGGGCCTGACCCTGCCTCCCTGGCCCCAGGCTGCTGCTGCAGGCCGGCTATGACCCTGAGCTCCGGGATGGAGACGGCTGGACACCCCTGCACGCGGCAGCCCACTGGGGTGTAGAGGATGCCTGTCGCCTGCTGGCCGAGCACGGCGGGGGCATGGACTCGCTGACCCATGCGGTAAGGCTGGGCCTGGGTCCGGGCCTGGGGAGGGCGGCACAGCGCCCACCCAAGTGGTGTGTCACCTGCTTCTCCCCTCCCAGGGGCAGCGTCCCTGTGACCTGGCAGACGAAGAAGTGCTGAGCCTGTTGGAAGAACTGGCGAGGAAGCAGGAGGACGTGAGTCTTGGCCAGGAGGGAGGGAGGGCACTCTGGTCCCCTGACACCCTGCCCCGGGGGTGCAGCCCCGTGGAGGAGCCCACTGGGCATGCGGAGGTGGCAGGACTGGGAGTACGCGCTTCCCCTCTGATGGGGACACCGAGCACTGTTTGCCTGCTCTCAGGCTGGGCTTTTCTCACCACTGTCCCCCAGGCAGGCCCATTCTGGGGGGCAGAGTGCAGGGTTTAAGTGCAGGCTTGGTCAGAATCTCCATGGCCGGCAGAGTGGCCCAGGTGGTTGCAGCCTGCCCAGGTGGAGAGAACACTCTCCTGGGGACAGGGACCGTATCGGGTCCCCCAGCAGTTTAAGAAGGGGGCAGGGAGAGCACCGTTTCTGTGGGCACTGCTGTGAGTCCTCTGGGCTGGCCCCATGCCTAAGTAGGTTGAAAGGAGGTGGCAGCCATCGGCCACCTGTCTGTGCCCTGGGCTGCAGAGACAGGGCACATCCTGGGGTGCCAGGTGGCAGGGTGTGGCAGGTGCAGGGTGGCCCTGCAAGGCAGGAAGGCCGTGGGGCAGACTGGGCGCCGTGTTAGAGGCACCCGGGACTCCACGGGGTGTGCTCCGGCAGCCTTGTCCCTCCCCACAGCTTCGTAACCAGAAGGAAGCCACGCAGAGCAGAGGCCCAGAGCCCCAGGTGCCGCCCGGCAGCAAGCACAGGCGGTAGGCTGAGCCCGGTGGCCGGGCGGGCATGCGGGCAGGAGGGCGGGTGCCTGGCCCGGACCCTGACGCCCGGCCTCCGCAGGAGCTCCGTGTGCCGCCTGAGCAGCCGAGAGAAGGGCTCCCTGCAGGACCTGTCCAAGGAGCGCAGGCCTGCTGGGGCAGGGGCGCCGCCCGTCCGAGACGAGGAGGAGGGGGAGCAGGGCCATCCCGGTAGGGCCGGCAGCGACCCCCTGTCTGAGGGGCAGGTGGGCGGGCGGCCCTGCGTCTGGGGGTCTGGGGAGCGGGGCGGCTCTCCTGCCCCTGCCATGCGTCCTCCCTCCCTGTCCCTGCAGAGCCGGCCCCTGCGGAACCCAGAGCCCTCAACGGCGTGCCCTCCCTGCCACTTGCCGGCCCGCAGAGCCCTGTGGTGAGTGTCCCTGCGGAGTGAGGCCGAGCTGGGCACAGGGTGTGGAAATCGTCACCTGCCCTCGCGGTCGGTGGAGACCTGGCCCGCAGTCCTGGCAGCCCAGCCTCTCCAGGGCTGGTGGCGGCACCACGGGCGCCGGGGGGTCAGGTGCTGCTCCATGACTGAGACCTTCGTCCCCCCAGCTGCCCAGTGCCGGCCCCTCTGCCCAGCGCTTTGGCCTCCAGAAGACCAGCAGCTCTGGGGCCTTGGGGCCCACAGAGAGGCGGGGGGCCAAGGTGGCTGCCGGGGCTGGGCTGCAGCGCTCGGCCTCCGCATCCTGGCTGGAAGGGACCTCAGCTCAGGTGGGTGGCCTGCAGTGGAGGGGCCAGGCGCTTGTCCTGACACGGGGAGACACACCTTCTCTCTCCGCAGGCCAGGGAGCCCCGACTTGCCAGAATTTCCCCCACTCCCTCCCGGAAAGTGCCGGAGCCCTGTACCCTGTGAGTCCCAGTGGACGGCAGGTCTGGGTCCTGTTTCCCTGTCCTAGTGCACTGCCGCTGCATCAGGAAAAGCCCACAGTGCGCCTAGGCCACAGCGGTCTGGCCTCCTGTCGTCACCCTCTCCCACTCCCTCAGGTCTCCCTGGGCCTGCTGGGAGCCGGCGCTCCCATCCCCGAGCCCTCTCACCTGTCCTGCCTCCTCCTCTACTCCCCAGCGCTCAGTCTTTGGGGTGGTGCTCGCCCTGTTGGGGCTGGGGTCCTCTTGTGTCTTCCCCGCTCTGTCAGACCCAACTCTGTAGTCCCCAGTGCTGGACCCCGTTTCCCAAGTAAACGTATTCAGGGGTGGGAGGTTGCCAGGCCCCTTCCTCTCTGCTTGGATAACCTCCCCTTCCCCCGTAGGGAACCGGGATCCCCAGTGAAGCCAAGTGTACCCCCAGCCTCTGCCCCAGCCCCAGGGGACTTGCGCGACCGGAGGAGGTGAGGAGGCCTGGGATGGAAGGCCATCTGTCCAGTGTCACCTTGCCAGGAGTTGTAGGGCTCCTGAGGGAGAGGGCATCTGTAGGGGATGGGGATGAGGACGAACCCCAGAGCCCTCCCTGAGGCTGGGTCCGTGGTTCAGGTCCTACCAGATGCCCGTGCGGGACGAGGAGTCCGAATCGCAGCGAAAAGCACGCTCCCGCCTCATGCGCCAGTCTCGGAGGTCCACACAGGTGTGGGGTGGGTGGGGGCCGGGACCCCAGGGCCAGGTGGGGAGGCCAGGGGTGAACCCGGGGCCGGGGGAGGAGGCCAGGCCTGGACTCCTGAGTCCTGATAGAGGCTGGGCCCTGTGCCTGTCTCCTCCGCCTCACAGGGTGTGACTCTGACAGACTTGAAAGAAGCAGAGAAGGTGGCAGGAAAGTCTGCCGAGGCAGAGAAGTCGTCCCTGCGGGGCCTGGTGAGCAGGGGCAGGTGAGAGGCAGCGGGTGGTGATGGCCCTGGTCCTGACCCGGTCTCCTCCCTGGCAGGACCCTGCCCGGAGGCCCAGAGTCCCTGGAGTGGAGACCTCTGAGGGCCCTGCCCAGAGAGGTGAGGTTTGCTCCAGGAAGTCTTCTGGCATGCAGCCTGCCCGTGTCCTGGGGGACGGGCCCTGGGACCCTACTCTGCAGAGGGCCCTGGATGGGTGCCCGGGCTGATGGCTCCTCATCCCCAGCAGAGGCGCCCGATGGGCAGGGCCAGGGACCACAGACTGCCAGGGAGCTCCGCAAGGCTGGCAGGGAGCGGCGGGGGCCTGCGGAGGTGAGCAGGGGCCTGGCAGTGGGCTGGTGGAGGGCAGATCTGGGGCCAGGGGACCCGATCCCGAGACCCGTCTTCTTTCTGCCTTGGCAGGGGGAGGAGGCGGAGCCTGCGGACCGCAGTGCAGAGTGCAGGTAGGGGGTGCAGGGCAGGGCCCCAGGGCAGGGCCGGACCCCCAGTTCCGCCCCCCTCACGGCTGCCCCTCTGCTCAGCAGCCCTGTGGACGGTGGCCTCGTGGCCCGGAGGCTGTGCTCACAGCAGGACCTCGGCTCAGAGCCGGAGCTGCAACAGGAGGAGCCAGATGGGGGCTTCAGGAAGGTGCAGGCCCCCCCTGGCCAGGCGGGTGGCCCAGCCTCTCCAGGCCCGGTCTGCCCAGCCTGACGCTGCCCTCTCTGGTGCCCTCAGCTGTACTCGGAGCTGCACAGGGAGAATGAGCGGCTTCGCGAGGCCCTGACGGAGACTACGCTGCAGCTGGCACAGCTCAAGGTGAAGTTGGAGCGGGCCACGCAGGTGAGGGGCCTGGGGCGAGGGCGGGCCTGGGGCGAGGGCGGGTCTGGGCGGGGCTGGTGGCTGCACCTGGGGTCTGTCTCCCCACTGCGCACCTCTGCTTGTTCCCCTCATCCCTGTGCCTTCCTCTGCCCTCAGCAGCAGGAACGCTTCGCCGAGAGGCCGGCCCTCCTGGAGCTGGAGAGATTCGTGAGTTGGGGCCCCTGGGACGAGGCCACCGTTCCCAGTCTTACCCCTTGGGGTCTGGACCCAGGGGGCCACGCTGACAGCTGCACTGGCGCCCGCTGAGTTGTCAGCCTCTCGGGGTTTCTGAACTCACTCCCCGCATTCCAGGAGCGCAGGGCCCTGGAGCGCAAGGCTGCTGAGCTGGAGGAGGAGCTCAAGGTGGGCACTCCGGGGCACGGTGGGGTGCGTGTGTGACTGTGTGTGGATGGCCACCCTGCTGACCCTGTCCTGTGCCCTAGGCCCTGTCTGACCTCCGCGCGGACAACCAGCGGCTCAAGGACGAGAACGCAGCGCTGATCCGCGTCATCAGCAAGCTGTCCAAGTGACTCACCGTACTATACAGCTGCTTCTGCCACACGCACCCTTCCCCACGTGGACACGAGTGACGCTCCGGGGAAGCCGCCGAGAAGCCATAACTCCTCTCGGGACCTTGTGAGCGACCGACCGCCGACCGACCGGGAGAAAGCACCGCCGGCTGCGCTGGAGGGAGGCCGTCGCCGAGAGGGACCAGAAAGGAAAAGGGCCAGTAGCTGAGGACCAGAGGGCTGCCCCGGGGTCCCCGCCTCACATGTGATGCCACCCCAGCACCCTCCCCTCCCGAGCAGGGTCCAGGAATGTGCCAAGAGTCCCGCCGGCCTGGCCAGGTGGGCCTGTATATAGGGTCCATGTGCAATAGGAGGCACGTCTTCTATTTTTTGCTGCCCCGTCCCTGACTGCTGTCCAGGGAGGGGGAGAAGGTATTTTCGAGACAAAGCACAGGCACCACAAATAAAAAGTCGTGATGTTGCCACTCACTGGCCTGTGCCCGGCCAGGGCTGAGGGTGGGGCTCCTGCCCACTTCTGGCCTGGTGAGAGCTGCCTGCTGAGGCTAGGCTGGTGTGTGCTCCTGGTGTGGCCTAGCCTGCCTGACCTGGTGGCAGGGTGGGAGGAGGCCAGGAGGGCAGGGACGACCTGGGGGCTGTGAGCTCAGAGCTGAGGAGCTCGAGTTTATCCCACAGGGTCTTGCTGTGTAGTCAAGCTGGTCTGGAGCTCAGTGTGCCACCCAGGGTGGCTTCAGACTCGTGAACATCCTGCCTCAGCCTCCCGAGTGCTGGATTACAGTGTGTACCACGACGTCCAGCTCTAGGGAGCTGGGGTTTGTAGTGAGTGTCTTTGAAACAACTCTGAGCCAATCACTGACATTTAAACTTGAGGGTAACAGAGTTTCAGCTTCCCTGGGAGAGTCGGAGACTGTGGAAACACTTCTCAGTCCTGTGTCCCCAGGATGGGCTGAGCAGGGCTGTCTGGAGCAGAGCCTGCTCCCTGGTCCTGTCCTGCCTGCCAGGTCCCGTCTGCCTGCTGGGTACTGCAGTGAACCAGATGGGCTGCAGGGATGGCAGCACATGCCTGAAATTCCACTACTCAGGAGGCTGAAGCAGGAGGGCTGAAAGTTTGAGGCCAGCCTGGGCAAGTTAGTGAGACTGGCTCGAAATGGTAATTTTGAAAAAGGGTTAGGGACCTAGCTCAGTGTTGTGATTACTTGGGTGAGTGAGGCTGGGTTCAATCACCAGCACTAACAACCCAAAACGCAGAGGTGGGACACCTTGTGGGAGAAGAGGGGAGGTGTCTGATGGCAAACACAGGTGGGGAGGACTGGGC
>PVJX010049270.1:0-11134 GCA_004027295.1 Dolichotis patagonum
TCTCACAGGATCAGCACCCTAGCCCCACCCCTGGCATCAGCTTCTTTTCTGTACAGTGGCATTTGGGGGTCCTGCAGGGGAGGGCTAGACACCAGCAGGCAGGGTGCACATCTGCCTCACTTTTCCAGAGGAAGAGTCTCAGGACAAGGGGTGGCTTGTCCGAAGTCCCACAGGGAGCCGGGGGTGGAGGTGACATCTGAACAGGCCTGTGCCCCTTCCCAGAGTTCAGCATAGCCGGTGCAGAGGGCCACATCTGGAGAAGGAGCCAGGAGGCAGGGCTGAGACTGGGCGCCGGCTCCCCACATCCCGGGTTAACCATCCACCCGGGCGGCTGAGCCAGCGGCCAAAGTCCCACACACCCACTCTCAGGGTCACAGGGAGACAAGAACAGAGGACAGAGATCCCGAGAAAGGGGCCGGACCGAGGACTAGGGTCGCTCAGGCCTGTGATCCCTGCACTCTGGAAGGCTGAGGCAGGGGCTGGCATGTTCGAGCCCTGCCTTAATTTAGCAATTTAACAAGCCCTTGTCTCTAAATAAAAAAGAAGAAAGACCTGGGGTTCCAACTCCGGCACTACAAAAGGGAGGCGGAGGACGCGGCGGGGCAGAGCGGCACAGACCAAGAGACACCCAGACAGGAGACCCCTGGGCAGGTCTGCAGTGCACTCCGGCCCCCTGTGTCCCCAGGGCCTCCCCTCCCCCTCCCGTGACTCAGTGACCCGGACTCAACCCCGGCCACGGCCCCGCCCCCAGGGAAATCCGGGAAAGCCCCGCGCGGCTCGGGCCCCGCCTCGGGGCGGAGACGGGAGGGAGGGACGGGGCGGGGTGCGGTCTGAGTCACCTCCCCGGCCCGCCGGGCCAGTTCCCCACCCTGGCAGCGCCCGGCGCAGGAGGGGGGAAGGGAGGGCTCGGGTCCCTCCCCCACCCCTTTCTCCGCGCCTCCCGCCGCCGCTGTGGTGTCTGCCCCCAGCTCATTCCTCCCGTGCACCTGGGGTTCCCCCAGCACCAACCACCCTGTGCCCCGCGGTCCCGGCCCGGTGCAGAGGCCCCGTGGGCAGACACACAGGGTTTCTGAGTGCACCCCCGCCCGCCCCCGACCCCAGCTGCTGGGGCGCAGGGAGGAGGAGGAAAGGGCGCAGAGGGTCAGAGGGTTCCCTGCCCCGGGTGAGCGTCTTTACTCCCACAATCCAAGCACCCGGAGGCTGAGGCGGGAGGATCGCTACCAGTTCGAGGCCAGCCAGGACTACATAACAAGACTGTCTCAAAAACCCATAAAAGAAGGAAGCGGCTTGGGGAAGGGAAGTGCCTGGTCAAG
Source organism: Dolichotis patagonum (assembly GCA_004027295.1). Taxonomy (NCBI): domain Eukaryota; kingdom Metazoa; phylum Chordata; class Mammalia; order Rodentia; family Caviidae; genus Dolichotis; species Dolichotis patagonum. The sequence continues at coordinate 1,314 of PVJX010049270.1, forward strand.
GTCACCCGGGGAGGAAGTGGGAATAGGAATTCGAACCCTTGTCCTAGCGGCGCCATGGCCTCCAGGAATCGGGGAGGGGAGAGGGGAGGAGGGCGAGGCGGCGAGCGAGAGACAGACACCTAGAGACGACGGAGAGCGGCGGGGCCGCGCGGACGGCACCCCAACACCTGCGCTCGCCCGAGCAGTCCCACGGCCCAGCACTCGAGCGGCGCAGCCTGCGGGGCGGGCCGGGCCTGGCTCCTCCCCGGGAACCCGGGCGCGGCGGGGAGGGCGCGGGCGCGGCGGCTCCGCGGGTCCAGGAAACCCCTGGGGCGGCCGGGCCGGGCCGGGGGGCGGGGGCGGGGGCGGGAGGCGGGCGCCGGCACCGCCCCGGCGACAAAAGTCCCTTCGGCCGAGCCGGCGGCGGGGGAAGTCCCTGTGCCCGCGACAGCGCCCTCCCGTGCCGCCCGCCGCGCCGCGCTCCGCCGCCGTCCCGGCGGTCCCATGCCCCGATGCCCCGCGGGGGCCATGGACGACGGGCCGGTGGACCTGCGCACCCGGCCCAAGGCGGCCGCGCCCGGCGCCGCGCTGCCGCTCCGCAAGCGCCCCCTGCGCGAGCCCTCGCCGGGCCCCGCCGTGCCCCGCGCCGCGCCCCCGGACCCCCTGCGCGGCGGCTGCGGCGCCCCGGCCGCGCCTCCGCCCCCCCACGGCCTGCCCAGGCCCGAGGCGCTCTACTACCCCGGTGAGTGGCTCCACGGGCCAGGGCACAGGGTCAGTGTGCGGGAGACCGCTCCAGGACGCGAATGCATGGAGTTCCGGGTGGCTGGGCGACAGAAGACTGGAACTTGAGGTCCCCGGGACTCGGATAGGAAATCTTCAGTCAGCAGGCAGCAGGGCTTTGAGACGCAGATAGGAGGGTTCTGGAAGCTGGGAGTCCCGGACAGGGCCCCAGGGCCAAATGGCACACATAATGGGGAGCCAGGGAACAATGCCCGGAGATACAGATGGGGGCTTCAGAATCTGAGGGCAGAGTCTGCCCTTGCAGGGACATGGAATTATAACCGCTTAACCAGAATGCTATGGTGCGTGCATGTAATTCCAGCAGAGGGAGGCCGAGGCAGAAGGATTGCCAAGCCTGAGTCCTGCTAGACAACTTATGGAGACTGTCTCGAAATAAAAAGTGAAAAGAGCTGGGGCTGTAGCTAGTAGTAGAGCGCACCAGGGTCCCTTCCCCAGGACAAGGGGGACAGTGCACTACATGCACGAGGAATTCACACTGGGGCCTAAGAAATTGGGGTTCCTGGAATCTAGATATGTGGGCTCAAAGAGAGTCAACCAAACAGACTGGGGCTGTATGGAGACTGACATGAGAGAACGCCAGAAAAAAGTCTGAGGGACTCACTTATTAGGAGGCGTGGGAATTGGGGCTGAGCACCCCTATGTCTGGGGTCAGGAGCATCCCAGGGAGAAAACCTGATGCTCCAGGGACTGTAGATCCAGGGTTTGGGGGCCCAGGTGTGTGTGTCACAGTCATCAGGGTTCTGCCTGGGGTCAGCGGGTCAGAGACTGAGGAATTGTGGTCCTCGAGGATTAGGGAGAGATTTGGGGCTCCCCATGGAAGGCCTTAGAGCTCCAAGAGCCAGTAAAGGGAAGTCCAGAACCTGGAAACAAGAATGCAAGTTCCCGAGGATGATGGATGGCAGGGAAAGCCGTGCATTGGCCTCATTCCAGATCTCAAGAAGGGGGCACGGTCTATGACCCCAGGGTCCCCAGAGCTGCCCAGAGCCCGTCCCTAGAGCACCAGGTACTCACCCAGTTTCCACAGCTCCCACCCCATTGGTGCAGCAGGAGAGAAGCCTCTGCCTCCTCCGTCCCTTGGATGAGAGCTAGGCCTCAGTTTCCCCTATGTGTCCAGTGGATGTGGTTTCCCAATACCCAGGCCTCTTTGGGCCTTAGCCTGGGATCTGGAGCCTCTCTGACCCAGCGTGTGTCCAGTCCACACCCTACACCCTACACCGTCTTCATGCAGACCCCCACACCCTCAGCCAGAGTCAGCAAGCAGGCCCTGGGGACCATGGGGGGGCCCCTCCAGCTGCGAAGTGTAAGAGCTCTGCCTGGTGGGGGGTGGAGGTCAGACCCACAAGAGCAGAGCTGAGAAGAGGAGGCTGCAGGTACTCAGCGCAGGGATGTGGGTGGGGAGGTGGATTTGGAGCTGCAGGACTAGTGTAAGGTGCAAAAAGAGCTGCGACAATGACGCACACCTGTAATCCCAGCACTCAGGAGGCTGAGGCAGGAGGATCCCTTGAGTTCCAACAAGGGACTTGGAGGGGGAACAGTAACTTTTCAGTAATGAGGTCTGTGGGCTCAGCTTACCGGTGTCGTTTCTTTGTTCCCACCCAGGACCCTTATTGCCTCTGTACCCCACCCCACCAGTGGGCTCCTTTCCTCTGCTGAACCTGCCTACACCGCTGTACCCCATGATGTGCTCCATGGAACACCCCCTGTCAGCGGACATCGCCACAGCCACCCGCGCAGATGAGGATGGAGACACGTGAGTGACAGCCCCTTCCCAGCAGGCAGGAGGGGGAGGCGCAGGGTACGGTGGTCAGCCCTCCAGCCACAGATGCTCTAAGGTGGCCCTAGAGTCCTGTCTTCTGTGCTGCGGCTGTGACCTTCAGCACAGTCTCTCCCTCTCTGAGCGTCAGCTTCCCCCTGCTAAGAAAGGGGCTCCCGAGCACGCTCACCTCCTAGGACTCTTTCTGGAGCGGTGATCTTCACATTTTTTCAGAGTTGGGAATTGAAGCCAGGGCCTCATGCATGCCAAGCGCATCCTAACACTGAGCTATACCCTCATCCCTCGAATTTTCTATCATAATCCAAAAAGGAGAAAGTACATTTCTGATCAATTATCTATTTGAATGATGCATATGAAGCCCCTCGCACTAAGCCTGGTATAGTAGGTGTTTACTAAGTGCTAATTAACATTACAGTCATTATTTTATCTCCACTCCAGTCTACATGCACACACGCAAACTTGAAGTAAAAATTGCACAAAACTGGGGATGCTTACCTGTTACCCCAGCATTTGGGAGGCTGAGGCAGGAGGATCTTGAGTATGAGGCTAGCCTAAGCTACATAACAAGTTCCAGTGTGTCCACCAGTCTGCACTACACAGCAGATTCTGGCTCAAAAAAAAAAAAAAAAAAAAGCAAAAGAAAACAATACTTACTCTTATTTCGCAGGACCTATTTTGATCTTTTCTATTCTAGTCTACTTCATTGTCTCGTGGTCATAGCCCACTAAGTCAGATGGTCCCCTAAACTGATTTCACAGTCCCCTGGCTTGTCACCTGCAGTTCAGAGAACATGCTCCCGAGGCTGCCAGGAGCCCTGGCCGTAGCCCTGTGCAGGCACATAATCGGCACTCAGTACAACTGACCAACATGATTACTGTTACCAGCTTGGCCTGGGTTTAAATCTTCAGTGGCCCACATCTTTCCCCACTGTGCAAACAGGAACTAAACAGGGATGGTTTCTCTAAAATCATTTAATCTCCCAGCACTCAGGGAGGCTGAGACAGGAGGATTCCAACTTTGAGCCATCCGAGCAATTTAGAGAGAGCCTGCCTTAATAAATAAAAGATGTTCTGTGGTGGAGGTCCTGGGTTGGGTCCCCAGGACCAAAGCCTTAGGAGCCAGAGAAGGGCCACTGAGTAACTTACATCCTCGAGCCTCAGTTTCCCTGTTTGGAACTGAGGCCTTGTCCTAGCACCCATCATGCTTAGGGTGACATACACAGTATGGTGACAAAACAGGCCTCGGCAAAGGAAGCCCAGTACTTGGAGTGGGCAGCGTGCAGACGCAGCTCCCAAGTGCTGGGTGGAGGCCATCTGTGGGTCCAAGCAGAGAAAGTGCCTGGCACAGAAGGGCCCCATCACCCGGCTCCTCCCACTCTGGGTGCGGGGTGGTGGGGGTGGGGGGGTCATCTGGAAACAGGTTTCCTTTGTATCTGTCCCCAGGGGTGAGGTGTTTGCGGCCTGGAAGCCGGAGGCAAGGAGAGGCCACCAGGCCCACAGGTCCCCAGCCGCAGCCCCTCACCCCACGCTGCCTCCTCCCAATCCCCAGCGCAAACACTCAGGCCTCAGCTGCCGGCCGGGGAAATCCCTTCCCGCAGAGCCCGACCGCAGCCCAGCTGCTCGCCCTCCCCACGTCAGCACCCTTCACTGACTGGCGGCGCTCCCTCCAACCTTAACCCCTTCCGCTGGGGCCCGGCTTTACCGGAACCGGCAGCTGGCGCGGCCCCAGCCTGCGCCGCCCCCACCCGGCGCTTCACACGGGGGAGGGCAGGGGGCAGGGGGCAGGGGCGGGAGGGCCGCGGACGCCAAGTCTGAGTCCCCACGGAAACAAAGGTGGGGACTGGACTTGCAGGGCAGCTCTACCCCCACACTAGATTAGGGAGCAGGGAAATCTTGCTAGAGGGGAGCGCATGCTTAGTCTGAGGGCAGAAGTTGGGGTACTTTGTGTCTTGATCCTGGCAGGGTTAGAGAACAAGCTGAGGGCAGCCAGGGAACCAGGCACTCAGAGAAGCCTTTGGCGCAGCACCGGTCACACTGTAATTTGCAGGGATTCTTTCCAGAAACTACAGATTGCAAGCCAGGTGTAGTGGCAGCAGGCCTGTGATCCCGGCACTCTGGGAGGCTGAGGCATGCGGGTGTTGTGTTCAAGCTCGACCTGGGCAATTTAGCAACTGTTAGTTGCTGGGGTTTTTTTTGTTGTTGTTGTTGTGTTTTGTTCTTTTCTCAAAAATGCTTTTTAAAATTTTAAATTAAACTAAATTCAGTTTTTAAAAATTCTTTTACATTGAGACAGGGTCTCAGTATGTAAGTCGGGCCAGCCTTGTACACACTATGTAACCCAGGCTGGCCTCAGTCTCCCCAGTGTGGGGATTACAGGTATGGGCCGCCACACCCAGCTAGTTTAAACGTTTAGAAGGGCTGAAGCTGTAACTCAGTGGGAAGGCCCTGGGTTCAAGCCCCAGTACTGGGGGTAAAAAAGAAAAAGAAAAAAGCATTTCTGACAACAGGAAGTTAAACTGGGCATCCAGCCCTGTGCAATGGCAAAGACACGTGAATCTGGTCTTGCCTAGGGGCCTGGAAGTCCAGGTCCCCAAAGACGGGAGGATTGGGACGCTGTATCCCGGGATTCCCACAAGGGTAGGGAAGGAAGGGGTAAGGTGGAGACTTCAGAGCTCAGAGGAAGTGAGGAAGTCCTGATTCTTACGGAAGGCCATGCAACTGGATTCCGGGCTCCCAAGGGATCTTGGGGTGGATGCCAGGATATGGGGTACGGGAGCCAGCTGGAGTCGAACCCCTGTAGGGTGGGGTTCCCGACTAGGGCCCCCACTCGCTGGAAGGGAGGCCTGGGGCTTCTGTATCCCAACCCCAAAAAGAGCTAGGTCTGCTTGGGCTGGGGTTCCCAGCCACCTCGAGGATGAACGCTGGGGTGCCGGGGTGGCCGCGTAGGTCCCCGACGACCGGACAGGCTTCCCTCCCCCGGGAGCAGGAAGCGGAGCCCCGCCCCGCGGACCTGTTACTGGAAGTCCGAGGGCTGGGCCGCCCCTCCCGTCCCCACTTCCTCCAGCCCCACCCCACCCCCTGCGGCCCGCGCGTTTATGGGAACTGGAGCCTGGACGGTTTCTCTGAAATCGTTCGCTGCCTCTGCCCTCGCTTAACCCCGGCGGCCGCGAAAGGGACCCAGGCCAGGCGTCCAGGGACGCAGGGGACTGGCACTGGAGAGCTAGAGGGGTTCCCAGGGACCCTGGCCGAGACCCGGCCATTCTCCCTGACAGCTTCTGTTTAAACTTGACTTGCTGGGTCTAGGATCCAACCTCGAGGATCCCCTGCACGGTCTCGCCCTGGCATGTGGCACCGTCCTGGGCTGTGCACCTTTGTCCTAGCACGCAGCTAAGGGCTCAGCAGCAGCTCTGTTGCACCCCTAGCCCTCTGGGGCCCCAAAGGTGTCCCGGGTTCCCAGATTTCTGCGCTCTGACCGGAACACGCTGGGAAGCTGCTGGAGGATCTTAGTTGGAAAAGCCACTGTTTTCATGCAGCGTAAAGCAACCCCAGCTTAGGAGGGGAGCCACTGTCACTGAGACTGCCTGCTGTAGTAAAGGACTTTCAATAAAGGTCAAGGAGAATGCAGGTGCAGGCAGCCTCATGCCTCTGCCTTGTCCCCCAGCCCACGCAAACACATGCTTGCACACTCCAGATCTCCCCAGATGGTCCTTGGGCTCCTCCCCCCTTACTGGGAATTGAACCCAAGGCCTCTGCAGCCAGCTACGTTCTCAGCCCTTTTATTTTTCATTGCCCCGAGCTGGGCTGGAATTTGCTATCCTTCTGCCTCAGCCTCCCAGAGTGTTGAGATTAACGGGCATGTGCCACCACCCCTGGTTGCCCTCAACTGTAAATGACTGTCCCGGGCTGGGGACCTGGGAGGTTCAGTGGGCAGCACGGCCCTGATTGGCACCCCTCAGGCCCGGGAGAGGCTGAGCTGCCGTGTAGTCTTAGGGGGCCTCTGCCATCCCACAGGGAATGCCAGTGCTGATCCTGGGGTGGCTTCAGGGCCGGGCCTTCTCTCACTAGCTGGCACTGTTTGGAGGCTCCCCTTACCTCTTGGGGAGTGACATTGGGTTACAGGTTCTCCTCAGCAGAGGGTAACTCCGGGGGTGTCTGAAAGCTGACACCTTTCCAGAAACTGGGAGGATGGGTCCCCCAGTCTGGGAAGGGCTTCTGGACTATGAAGCCCAGCCCCAGAGCAGTGTCCCTTATGCCTCTCTCCCTCTCCCCACTATTGCATCTCCTTGAGGGCACCAAGTTCACCACCCCACACCCCATGTCATAGAAGAGAAAGCTCTGGGGGGAAGGAGAGAAGGACAGTGGCAGCTTTGAGGACAGCCAGGGTGGTGGTTGACATGGGTCCCTGTATTCAGCTCATCCCTGTGGACACTACTCAGTGTCTCCTGCTGTCCTCGGCTCTGGGCACCGAGTGCAGCCTGAGCAGAGGTTGGGGGGATTCGGACAGGAAAGAAGTGCAGTAACCTGTGGAGTGCACCAGGCCAGGGGGGACAGGGAGGAAAACAAGACAGGGGAGGAGGGGGAGCTGCTGCCCTTCCACTCCAGCAGGGACCCTGCACACCCCTGGGGAGACTTACAGGAAAGAGTCAGTGTGGAGAGGAGACTGCAAGGAGATGCAGCCCAAAGGGGTGGGGGTGGGGGAAACAGGTCCCGTAGGACCTCCTGGGCCACACTGGGAACTTTGGGGGAAGAACGCATGACCTAAAAGGTTGCTTTGTGCCGGGCATGGCAGTGGGAGCCTGTAATCCCAGCACTCTGGGAGGCTGAGGCAGGAAGACAGCAAGTTTGAGCAAGCCTGGGCAAGTTAGTGACTTAGGAAGACCCTGTGTCAAAATTAAAAGCAGGGAGGCTGGAGATGGAGCTTGGTGCAGAGGCCCTGGGTTCAACCCCTCGTAATAAATGCATTAAAAGTCTCTCTGGCTGTGTTGGGGGACAGACAGTGGGGCAGAGTAGAAACAGGAAAGCTCTGGGAGAGGGGACAGGGAACACCTAGGAGGGTACCGAGGGAGCAGAAGCAAGTCGAGGTGAAAGTGGAGGGGAAACGGAGAATTCTGGAGATGCATCCGCCCCTGTCCAGGCACAGGTTGGAGCTGGGGGGAAGGGTTTACAGCACGGAGCAGGCAGAGACGCGATGCCCCTAATGTGTGTGATCGCCCCGCCCCAGGCCTCTCCACATCGCTGTGGTGCAGAACAACGTGGCCGCTGTGCACCGGCTGTTGGCCCTTTTCAGGCACGCGGGCCGCGAGCTGGACGTGTACAATAACCTGCGGCAGGTGAGGCGCTGGGTACCGCGGCTGCGTCAGGGTCAGGGTAGGGAGGTACCGCGGACTCCGGCATTCCAGGGCCTGGGCTCCGCCTGCCTGGGACCGAACTCCTAGGTGAGGGAGGAGGGGGAGGCCAAGAACGCTGGGCCCTCAGAGAAAAAAGGGGAGCCTGATTCTTGAATCCGGGAGAGGTGGCGCAGAGAGAGGGCTGCCTGGGGTGCTGGGCGGGACACCTGTGACTCAGTCGCTGTCCCCCAGACTCCGCTCCACCTGGCTGTGATCACCACGTTACCGTCCATGGTCCAGCTCCTGGTGACAGCTGGTGCCAGCCCCATGGCGCTGGATCGCCATGGCCAGACTGCAGCCCACCTGGCGTGCGAGCACAGCAGCCCGACGTGCCTGCAGGCCCTGCTGGACAGCGCCGCCCCGGGCTCCGTGGACCTGGAGGCCCGCAATTACGACGGTGAGTCCTCCACCGGGCAGGCTGGGGCGGTCCCACCCAGAGCCCTAGGCCCAGGGCTAACCGAGTGTCCCCCTCCCTCAGGGCTCACCGCCCTGCATGTGGCCGTGAATACGAAGTGTCACCAAGCTGTGCTGCTTCTGCTAGAGCGCGGCGCGGACATTGATGCAGTGGTGAGCGGAGGAGGCGAGGCCGGGGGCGTGGCGTAGGGGAGGCGGGTCTAGAGTGAAGTGGGAGGGACTGGAGTTTGGTGGGCGTGTCCTGCAGTGGATGTGGGCATATTCTGATTGGGACTGGACCGGGTGGGTGGGGCCTGGGTGTGGGCGTGGCCTGGGTGGGGCTTGAGGTACAGACCGGGACAGGGAAGGTGGACCAAGCCAATGGAATTCAGGCCACCTACTCTTCGGGCAGGAGGTGGGGAAACTAAAAAGCCCTGTCCTTCCCCCGCAGGACATTAAGAGTGGCCGCTCCCCGCTCATCCACGCCGTGGAAAACAACAGCCTCAGCATGGTGCAGCTACTGTTGCAGGTGGGAACGGCTCCCACGCTGTCCTCCCCCCACCCCCACCCCATTCCCGACACGATCCAGACCCAGGACCCTGTCCCCCAGCGCGCCGCTGCCCGGTGCTGACCCCCCACCCACCGGCCCCCCACAGCACGGCGCCAACGTGAACGCGCAGATGTACTCGGGCAGCTCCGCGCTGCACTCGGCGTCGGGCCGCGGGCTCCTGCCGCTCGTGCGCACCCTGGTCCGCAGCGGCGCTGACAGTGGCCTCAAGAACTGTCACAACGACACACCGCTCATGGTGGCGCGCAGCCGCAGGGTGAGTGCGCCCCGGCTGGGGGACGCGGGGATAGGCGGGGCAGCGGTGGGGGGACTTGCGGTGACGCCCCTCCTTCCCAGGTCATCGACATCCTAAGGGGCAAGGCCACCAGGGCCGCCTCTGCCACACAGACTGAGCCCTCCCCGGACCGAAGTGCCACCACCTCCCCGGAGAGCAGCAGCCGCCTCAGCTCCAATGGTGAGCACGCCCCACCCCGACCCTGCGCCTCCTCCTGGGGCCGGGCTGGGGCCAGCAGCCCCCGCTGCTCCAGGCCTGGCCTTGCTGCCCCTCTCACCGTCCACTCTCCGCCCACAGGTCTCCTTTCAGCTTCACCGACCTCCTCGCCCTCCCAGTCTCCCCCCAAGGACCCGCCCGGATTCCCCCTGGCTCCCCCCAGTTTCTTCCTTCCTTCTCCATCTCCACCTGCTTTCCTGCCCTTTCCTGGGGTTCTCCGAGGCCCTGGCCGGCCGGTGCCCCCCTCTCCGGCTCCAGGAGGCAGCTGAGAAGGATGGGGGGGCAGATCTTGAACTCATGGGGAGGAGCCTTCCTGCGCTGGCAGGGGTCTGCCCTTCTGGAGACTGTGAAGAGCTCATTCTGCCCCCCCCCCAATCTTCAGGACTAGGATTTGCACCGAAGCACACGCACCTACCCCTGAACCCCTCGC
>PVJX010049271.1:0-11144 GCA_004027295.1 Dolichotis patagonum
ACAATGTGATAGAACCAATGGTATTAGAGCAATAGAAGCATGGTAGAACTTCTTAGAAGGATGATATTAAATCAGGAATGGCTGTCATAATGTTTTCTTCAAAACAGCTGTTCATATCATCACATATGATATAGTCAAACAAAACAGGATAAAACCATTCCAACTGATGATTGAAAACTGTGAAAGACTTCAAAGCTATGAAATGGGGACTGATGCTAAAAGTCTTATATACTCTTATCAAATCTCATACTAGGCAGACTATATGGTATTTACCCTTGTGAGTTTGGTTTATTTCGCTTAAGAGAATGGTCTCAAGTCGTGTCCATTTATTTATAAATATCTCGATGTGATCATTCTTTATAGCTGAGTAGTACTCCATTGTATAAAAATGCCACAACTTTTTTATCCATTCCTCAGTTGATGGGCACTTAGGTTGTTTCCTGGATCTGGCTATTACAAGCTATAAACATGGGTGCACATATATCACTGTGGTATGATGTTTTTAGTACTTCTGGGAACATACCCAGAAGTGGGATAGCTGGGTCAAATGGGATTTCCAAACCCAACTTTTTGAGGAATCCCCAGACTGACCTCCACAGTGGTTGCACCAGTCTATACTCCCACCAACAGGGTAGAAGAGTTCCTTTTTCCCCATAGCCTCTCCAGCACTTGTTGTTGGTAGTCTTTTCTATCCTGGCCATTCTTTCCTGAGTGAGATGGAATCTTGGTGTTGTTTTAATTTGCATTTCTCTCATGACTAATGATGATGAACATTTCTTCATGTATTTATTTGCCATTCATATTTCTTCATCTGAGAACTGTGCCTTCATTTCAGATGCCCATTTTTGGATTGGGTCTTTGAATTTCGAGGGTCTGATTTTTTTTTAATTCTTTATAAGTTCTAGAAAGAAGTCCTTTGTCTGAGGAACTTTCCATGAAGATTTTTCCCAAATTGTGGGTTTACTTTACACTCTGCTGGAAACCAATTTTGACATGCAGAAACTCTTTGATAAGATGTGGTCCCAGTTATTGATTCTGGGACGTATTTCCCGTGTGGCTTGGTTCTTGTTCATGAATTCTCTACCTACCCCTATATCTTTGAGATCTTTACCTACTTTGTCTTCCAGCAGTTTTAGAGTTTCTGTTTTAATATTTAGATTTTTGATCCATTCAGGTTTTAGTTTAGTGTATGGTGATAGACATGGGTCTAGTTTTAGTCTTCTGCATATGGACAGCCAATTTTTCCAGAACCATTTGTTAAAGAGACTGTCATTTTTCCAGCGAGCATGTTTGGCCCCTTTTCCAAAGATAAGGTGGTTGAGTGAGTTTGTGGTTGTGGTTGTATCTTTCAGTGTATTCCACTGATCTTCAAATCTGTTTCTAGTCCAGTACCATACTGACTTTATTACTGTCACTTTGTAGTATAATTTCAAGTCGGGGATTTTGATGCCTCCTGCCTTGCGTTTGTTGCTTAGAATTGCCTTTGCTATTCTAGGTCTCTTCTGGTTCCAGATGAATTTTAGGAGTGATTTCTCTAGATCTGTGAGGTATGTTATTGGTATTTTGATTGGGATTATGTTGAATCTGTATTAATTTTGGGAGAATGTCAATTTTCACAATGTTTGTTCTTCCTATCCATGAACAGGGGATGTGTTTCCATTTTCTGAGGTCCTCTTCGATTTCCTTATTCAGGGAATTATAATTTTCACTGTATAGCACTTTTACTTCTTTCGTGAGATTAATTCCTATGTATTTCCTTTTTTTTGGATGCTAGTGTAAAGGATGTAGTTTCTCTTAAAGCTCTCCCAGTACTTTTGTTGTTAGTGCATAGAAATACTATTGATTTTTGAGTATTGACTTTGTATCTGGCTACCTTGCTGAATTTGCTAATTATATCTAGGAGTCTTTCAGTAGAGTTTTGGGGGTCTTCTATGTAAAGTATCATGTCATCTGCAAATAATGATAATTTAACTTCCTCTTTTCCTATCTTTACTCCTTTTATTTCTCTTTCCTGTCTTATTGCTCTGGCTAGTATTTCCTGTACTATGTTGAATAGCAGTGGTGATAATGGACATCCTTGTCTTGTTTCTGATTTTAAGGTAAAGGCTTTCAGTTTTTGACCAACTAATATGATGCTGGCTGTTGGTTTGTCATAGATGGCCTTTACCATATTGAGATAAAGACCTTCTATTCCAATTCTCTGTAAGGTTCTTATCATGAATGAGTGTTGGACTTTATCAAAAGCTTTTCCTGCATCTATAGAGATGATCATGTGGTTCTTCCTTTTGGCTCTATTGATATGGTGGATTACATTTATTGTTTTGCATTTGTTGAACCATCCCTGCATTCCTGGGATGAATCATACTTGGTCATTGTGTATAATCTTCTTGATGATTTAATGCATCCTGTTTGCCAATATTTTATTGAGAATTTTTGCATCTATGTTCATTAGGGAGATTGGCCTATAGTTCCCTTTTTTAGTTGAGTCTTTCTCTGGTTTTGGTACTAGAGTCTTATTTACTTCCAGGAATGACTTAGGAAGAATGGCTTCCCTTTCAATTTCATTGAAGAGTGTGAGGAGTGTTGGAATTAAGTCTTCTTTGTATTTCTTGTAGAATTCTGCAGTGAATCCATCTGGGCCTGGACTCTTCTTTGTAGGGAAGGACTTAATTACATTTTCAATTTCAGTAATAGAAATTGGGTTATTCAGCAGTTTTACATCTTCCTGATCCAGCTTTGGTAGTTCATATGTATCTAGAATCTGTCTATTTCTTCAGTGTTGTTGAACCTATGAGAGTAGAGGTTTTCAAAATAGGTGTTGATGATCTTCTGTATTTCCACTGAGTCTGTAGTAATTTCACCTTTTTCATTTCTTATTGCATGAATTTGAGTTTTTTCTATCCTTCTTTTTAAGAAGGTTGGCCAGGGGCTTATCAATTTTATTTATTCTTTCAAAGAACCACCTCTTTGATTCATTGATCCTTTGTACTGTTTTCTTAGTCTCTATTGCATTAATTTCTGCTCTGATCTTTACAATTTCCTCCCTTCTTTTGGCTTTGGCCTTGGCTTGCTCTTCTTTTTCTAGATGTTTGAGTTGTAGCATCAGGTTGTTTATTTGTGTTCATTCTGTCTTACTGATGTGGGAACTCAATGCAATAAATTTTCCTCTGAGGACTGCTTTCATTGCATCCCACAAAATCTGGTAAGTTGTGTCTGTATTTTCATTTACTTGTAGATATTGTTTAATTTCTTCTTTAATTTCCTCTGTGACCCACTGATTGTTTAAGAGTGTATTATTCAGTTTCCATGTGTTGTAGGTTTTTTGCAATTTCTTTTATCATTAATTTCTAGTTTCACAGCACTATGATCCGATAACACGCATGGAATAATTTCAATTCTTTTGCATTTACTTAAATATGTTCTGTGGGATAGCATATGGTCTGTTTTAGAGAATGTCCCATGTACTGCTGAGAAGAAGTACATGGGATGTTGGATGGGACACTCTGTATACATCTATCAAGTCCATTTGTTCACAGGTGTGATTCAGCTGTGTTTTGTCTTTGCTGATTTTCTGTCTAGTTGATCTGTCTCTTTGTGTCAATGGTGTGTTAAAGTCTCCTGTTGTAATTGTATTATTGCTTATTTGATTTTTCATTTCTGTTATTATTTGCTTTATATATCTGGGTGCTCTGGAATTTGGTGCATATATATTTAAGATTGTTATCTCTTCCTCTTGAAGTTTTCCCTAACTAATATGTAGTGACTTTCTTTATCTCTTTGGATCACTCTTGGTTTGAAATTCACATTGTCTGCAGACAGGATTGCTACACCTGCTTTTTTTTTGTTTTGGTTTCCTGTTGCATGAAGTATTGTTTTCCATCCTTTGACTTTCAGTCTATGAGCGTCCTTTTGGGTTTGATGGATTTCTTGTAGACAGCATATGTGTGGATGTTGTTTCTTGATCCATTTTGCCAGTCTGTCTTTTGATTGGTGAGTTGAGGCCATTTACATTAATGATTGTAACTGTTACTTATTGGTTTAGTGTTGACATGTTATCTTTCTGCTGTTGTGTCTTTAGCTTTCCATTCTGTTTAATTGTCTGCCTTGCTTGGTGGTTTTATCCCATGTGTATCTAGAATGTCTTTCAGTATTCTTTGGAGGCTTGGTTTGGTGTTCATGAGGATCTTCAGCTGTTCTTTGTCATGGAAGTATCTTATTTCTCCATCCATTTTGAAGGACAGTTTTGCAGGGTGTGTCAGTCTGGGTTGGAAATGGTTTTCCTTTAGGATCTCAAATACTTCACTCCATGCTCTTCTTGATTTCAGTGTTTGTGTTGAGAAGTCTGGCATGATTCTGATAGGTTTTCCTTTATAGGTGATCTCTCTTTTCTAACAGTTTTTAGTATTGTATTCTTATGTCGGATTTCTGGGATGGTGATTATTATGTGTCTGGGTGTAGTTTTATTTTGGTTATGGCTGTTTGGGGTTCTATATGCTTCACTTATCCAAATGTCAGTTTCTCTTCTCATGTTAGGGAAGTTTTCAGCTCTTACTTCTGTAAATATCCTCTTGATATCATTTGGGCTGTCCCCTTCTTTTTCTTTTATCCCTATTAATCGCATGTTATTTTTGTTTGCATCATCTTGTAGCTGTTGAATTGTTATTTCCTGATTCTTTGTTATTTTTAAAAGATCTTGTCTTTCCTGTTCACTGGCTGCAATCTTATCTTTGAGGTCTGAAATTCTATCTTCACTTTCATTGAGGCAGTTTTCGCAACGTTCAATAGCATTTTTGATTTCCTGTATATCTCTTTGAATCTGCTTTATGTATTCTTTTTGTTTCATATAGCATTCATTTAGGGATTCTATCTGTTTTCTTTGTTCCTCTGATTTTTTAGCTGTGTTTTCACTAGATGCGTTCACTATTTCTTTCACTGTTTTTATCAATTCTTCTTATACCTGGGCAAGTATTTCTGATTTGAATTTCTCCATAGCTTTTCCTAGTTGCATATTTATTTCATATGATATTATTTCAGGCATTTCAGGTATATGGCTTCTTTTTTCTTCTATGTACATGGCTTCTAAGCTTTCTTGGGGAGGGCTGGAGCTTTGAGCCTTCCTTTTGGTCTTTCATTTTGTCATTTTTCTATATTTCCTTGCTTTTAGTGGTGTTCCAAAGCTTCCTCTGCATGTCTGGTGAATTACCTCTGATACCCTCTGTTCCTGAAGTGGCAGTGGCTCCCCCATAGTCTCTTGGCTCCCTCACAGCATCCTAACTCCCCTCTGTGGGCTCCTGGCTCCCTAACTTGTAAGGCAGATGCTGGGCGTGGTCAACCCAGAGCCCGTGGAATCTCGGGTGGGCCGGGCCGCCATCCTATGTCCCAGTCAGGTCTATGGGAATTTCCCTTCAGGTGAAGGGTGGGCCTACAGGTCCCAAACAGTGAGGCTGAGATACTGGTTTCCACAAATTTCCCAGTCCCAAACAGTCCTGGCTGAGATGCTGTTCTGTGGGAAGTTCCCTGCTGGTGAATGGCCGGCCTACCGGTCCCAAACTGTGAGGCCAAGATGCAGGTCCCTGCAAATTTCCCAATCCAAACAGCACAGGCCAATCTCCTGGTCTCCAGGAGGTTCCCAGTCCCAAACAGTCAGGCCGAGCTGCTGGTCTCTGGGAGATTCCCTGCAGGTGAAGGGTGGGCCTATGGGTCCCAAACAGACCTGGCTGAGATGCCAGTCTCTGGGAAGTTCCCTGCTGGTGAAGGGCGGGCCTACCAGTCCCAAATAGTCAGGCCAAGATGCCGGTGTCCGCAAATTTCCCAATCCAGGCAGCGCAGGCCAATCTGCCGGTCTCTGGGAGGTTCCTCGTCCCAACAATCAGGCTGAGATGCTGGTCTCGGCAAATTTACTAATCCAAACCAGATGCCCATTTTTGGAAAGGGTCTTTGAATTTGATGGCTTGATGTTTTTCAGTTTATTATATGTTCTGGATATAAGTCCTTTGTCTGAGGGGCTGTTTGCTAAAATGCTTTCCCATTTGTGGGTTTTCTTTTCACTCTGTTGGTGATTTCTTTTGAAGTGCAGGAACTTTTCAATAATAAGAGATCTCAGTTTTTGATTCTTTAAAGTGTTTCCAGTGCAGTTTGCATTTTGTTCATGAATTCTTTGCCTACCCCTATGTCTCCAAGACTTCTACCTACCTTATTTTCCAGTAGATTTAGAGTTTCTGTTTTAATAGTTAGATCTTTGATCCATTTAATCTTCAGTTTTGTGCATGGTGATAGGCATGGATCTGGTTTCAGCCTTCGGCATGCAGAGAGCCAATTTTTCTAACAGCATTTATTCAACAGGGTATCCTTCTTCCAGTGAACATGTTTAGTACCTTTGTCAAATATCAGGTTGCTGAGTGCATTGTAGTGGTGCGTGAATCCTCTAATCCATTTTGTTGATCACGAGTTCTGTTTCTTTGCCAGCACCATGCTGAATTTATCACTGTGGCTTAGTACTATAGTTTCAAGTCAGGAATTGGGATGCCTCCTGCCTTGCCTTTGTTGCCCAGTATTGAGTTTGCTTTTCTAGGTTTCTTCTGTTTCCAAATGAAATTTAGGATTCTTTTCTCCACATCTGTGAGGTATGTTAATAGTATTTTAATTGGGATTGCATTAAATCTGTATAATAGTTTGAGGAGTATCACTATTTTCACAATGTTGGTTCTTCCGAACTAAGAGCAAGGAATATCCTTCCATTTTCTAATATCTTCTCCAATCTCCTTTTTTAGAATAGCATAATTTTTTGCATATAGTTCTTTTACATTCTTAGGTTAAATCCTAAGTATCTCATTGTTTTAGATGCTATTGTGAAAGGCAGGATTTCCATATTTTCTCTCTTGATAAGATTTTGTTTGTATATAGGCATGCTATTGATTTTTGAGCATTGACTTTGTAGCCAGCTATACTGCTGTACTTGTGTATTACTTGTAGTAGTCTTTAAATGGTGTTTTTTGGCTCTTCTGTATAGAGAATCATGTCATTTGTAAATAATAATAATTTAACTTCTTCCTTTCCTATCTTTATTCTGTTTATTTCATCCTATTGCCAGACTGCCATAGCTAGTGTTTTCAGAACTATATTGAAAAGTAGTGTTGTAGTGGACATCTTTGTCTTGATCCTGATTTTAAAATGAAAATTTTCAGTTTTTTTTCTTTTGAGTATAATATTGTCTTTTGATTTGTCATAGATGGCCTTTATAAGGTTGAGGTAGACATCATGTATTCTGAGTTTCTGAAGGGTTTTTGTCATCAACGTTTGTTGGGCTTTATTGAAACCTTTCTCTACATCTATTGAGATGACCATGAGGTTTTATTTTTTACTCTGTTGATGTGATGTATTCATTTATTGATTTGTGTAGGTTAAATCATCTCTGAATTCCTGGAGTGAACCCCACTTGGTCATGTTGTATAAAATTCTTGATAATATGCTGCATTGTATTTGCCAGTATTTTATTGAGAACCTTTGCATCTGTTTTGTTTTGTGACTTTGGCCTATAGTTCTCCTTTTTGGTTGGGTCTTTCTCTGGTTTTGTTATGAGAGTAATACATGCCTCCTGGAATGATTTAGGGAGGATTGCTTATTTTCAATTTCATTGAAATGTTTAAGGAGTATTGACATAAAATTTTCTCTAAATTTCTTGTAGAATTCATCTGTGACTCCATCAGGACAAGCGCTTTTCTTTGTTTGTAAGTTTTTAAATTACATTTTCAATTTCAATAGCTGATATTGGGGTATTCAAAATTTCTATATCTTCTTGGTTGAGCTTTGGTAGTTCACATGTTTCTAGAAATCTGTCCATTTCCTCTTCATTTTCCTCTCTATGTGAGTAGAGATTTTCAAAGTAGGTACTCATGATCTTTTGAATTTCCATGGGTTCTGTAGTAATTACACCCTTTTCAGTCCTTATTATGTGAATATGTGTTTTTTCTATCTTTCTTTTTCTTAATAATGTTAGCTAGAGGTTGATCAATTTTATTTATTATGTCAAAAACAGCTTTTGTATTCATTTTTTTGTTTCAATTCCATTGATTTCTGCTCTAATCATTACAATTTTCACTGTTCTATGAGCTTTGTGTTTATCTTGCTCTTGTTTTTCTAGAAGCTTGAGGTGAAGCATTTAGCTGTTTATTTGTGCTCATTCTGTTTCCTTGACACGACAATTTATTGTTATATATTTCCCTCTTAAGACCACTTTCATTGCATCCCACAGATTACAGTATGTTGTGTCTGCATCTTCACTGAATTGTAGGTATTGCTTTATTTCTTCTTTAACTTCATCTGTAGACCAACTGTTTTTCAGAAGGTTGTTTTTTAAGTTTCATGCATTTATGCAGGCTTTGCAATTTCTTTTGCCATTAATTTCCTATTGCAGTGCGTTATGATCAGATATTATGCAAGTGAAATTTTCAATAACTTTGTATTTACTTTAGAATGTTTTATGCAATAATATATGGTCTATTTTTGAGAATGTCCCATCTGCAGCTGACAAGAATGTGTATTCTGATGTGGTTTCCTGGAACACTCTGTAAAAATCTACTAAGTCCAATTGTTTGCAAGTATGATTCAATTCTATTGGTTCTTTGCTCCCTTTTTGTCTAGTTGATATATCTCTTTGTGACAATGTGCTGTTAAGTTCCCTTGTTATAATTGTGTTCTTGTGTATTGGGTTTATCATATCCATTAGTATCTGTCTAATATAGTTGGGTGCTCCTGTGTTTGTTGCATATATATTTATAATTGTTAGTTGTTCCTATTGAATTTTTCCACTAATGAGTATGTACTCAGCTTTTTTATATCTCTTTCAATCATTTTAGGTGTGAAGTTCACTTTGTCTGCAAATAGAGCCATTACCCCTGCTGTATTTTTGGGTTCCTTTTACATGGAATACTGTTTTCCATCCTTTGAGTTTTAACCTAAGAGTTTCCCTTTAGGTCAGATGTGTTTCTTGTATACAACATATTGTGGGGTCATCTTTCTTTATCCATTCTGTCAATCTATTTCTTTTCATAAGTGAATAGAGGCCATTTATATTTATGGATATAACTGATTTGTACTGCCTCAAATTTGCCATGTAATGTTCAAGTTATTTGCTTTCTGATTTTACCCATTCTTTAATTGCTTTTCCTATCTGGTGTTTTTGTTCTGTTGTTGTTCTGGAGATTGTGATCATTTTTATCTCTATCAAGCATGTCTTTCAATACTCTTTCTGTGGTTGGATTTGTGGACGTGAATTTCTTCAGTTGTTCTTTGTCATGGAAGCATCTTCTTTCTCCATTAAATTTGTATGAAAGTTTTGCTGGGTACACCAGTCTGGGTTGAAAGTTGTTTTCTTTCAGGGATTGAGATATCTCACTCCAAGATCACCTTGACTTGAGGTTTTGTGCTAAAAAGTCTACCATGATTTTAATGGGCCTCTCTTGATATGTGAGTTGTGTCTTTTCTCTAACAGCTTCTAGTATTCTGGTTTTATGCTGCATTTTTGGGGTCTTAATAATTATATGTCTGATGTAGATTTATGTTAGTTGTGGTTGTTTGGTGTCCTATATGCCTTACTTATCTGCATATCAGATTTTCCCCCATGTTTGCAAAATTTTCTGCTATTACTTCTGTGACTAATTTAGTTATGACATTTGCATTGAGCCCTGCATCTTTACTGATGCCTATTAGTCTTATGTTTTTTTTCTTGGCATCATCTTGAATTTGCTGGATTGTCATTTCATGTTTTTTTTTTATTTTTAAAAGTTCTATCCTTTCGTGGTCATGAATTGCAGTCCTGTCCTCCAGGTCTGAAATTTTAACCTCAGCTTCATTTAAGTGGTTTTGCCAGCTTGCAATAAAATTTTTTTGTTCCTTGGGTGTCTCTTTGAATTTGTCTCATGAATTCTGCTTGTTTTATATATTGTCCATTCAAGGTTCCAATCAGTTTCCCATGCTCCTTTTCTTTTTTTATCTATTTATTCTTGACTTGTACTGAGCAACTCTTTTACTAAGGTTGTTATTTCTGTCTTTACATGAGAGATTAATTCTAATTTGATTTCCTATATAGCCTCATGGAGTTGGGTATTTTTTATTATACTTGCTATCTTTTCATATATTTCCAGTGTGTTACTTTTGAAGTTCTCTACTTCAGAGTCTCCTGTACATACTCCTGATGAAGTAGATATTTGAGATTGCATTTTGCTTTTACATTGTGCCATTTTCCCCTTTTGGGTTAATATTTTTTCCTTGACTCCCACTAATGTCAAATGTTGGTAGTGTGTATCTTGAGGTCCTACTTTAAGGTTGATGTTTGTCCAATTTCTGGGTCCCACAATGAAGAGGTGGGCCAGCCACTTGAATTCCCCCTGAAAGTCCTATTGGTTGAGTCCTATATTCTTCCTAGGCTGACAAACCTAAGAGTACTGGTAGAAATCAACTCCTAGTTCCTCCTGTTATTATGTCTTCAGGTTGTTCAGAGTTATCTGATCTCCCTATTTATAGTGTTTATCTTGGGTGTGACCCTAGTATGTCTCTGGGTTTTCCAGACCCCCTTAATTTACTTTGTGTTGTGGCAGGCCTTACTGGTACCCTCCTGATCCTACCTGATATTGTCTGTTGGGAGGAAGGACTCACCTAACCAACTTACCATGGCCTATTCTGGAGACAGCTTCACTATTGCTCCTGTTTACACACTGAAGGTGGCAAACGCTATTCTATTTTATGGACAAACTCACCTCACTGATGGAAGCCTGCTGAGTTCTTCTATTTGGATGAGGGGTTACTGAGTGTCCCCTCGATACTGCTTGGTTAATCCACTGCAGTCCAAGTTCCTGGGGGAGGTGTGGGAGCCAAAGATGAACAGCAATACTAGGTCCAGTACATGGGGTTTGTCCCCAGTGGCAGTTGTGGGACTGCAGGTTTGTGTGTAATGGGCTAGAGTTCTAGCTTATGAGGTGTGTGGCCAGGACTGTGGGGACATGGGACTGGCCGAGTTCTGGCCTGGCCCCACCTCCACCACTGACTGGAGTTCTTGGGTCTTGCAAGGTGTACTGTCAGAAAAGTGGAGGTCTTTGTAAGGGCCAGGGTCTAGCGTGGCCCTGTGGGCTCCACTGGATGCAGTTCCT
>PVJX010049272.1:0-11494 GCA_004027295.1 Dolichotis patagonum
GCTCCTGCCCCTGCTCAGTGCGATTCTCTGCCCCTGCTGCTCCTCCAGGCTCCATGGGTAACAGGAAAGCAGAGAGGGGAAGCAGCTCAGATGTCCCTAGGAAGACAAGAGGAGACACTCACCCTGGGAACAGAGTGGCCACCCCTTTCCATTGTCACACAGTGGCCAGATGCTGCGGTTTCCATGTGCATGCATGTCTGTGTGACCACCCAAATTCAAAGAACCACAGAGGCCACTGGGTACCCCAGGGAATGGCACCCAGGACCCTGTAACAGTACACAGAACATGAAAGCAAGGGTGCAGGGGTGAAAGCAAGCCCCAGACCAGCCCCAAGCTCTCAGGGCACCCCAAGCTGTCCATCTCCCAAATAAGAAGACGAAGGCCCGGGGGCCTGAGGTCCCATGAGACTCTGGGGCTGGAGTCACAGTCCTTACCCACGGAGACCAGCGTCTCATAGTTTTCCCGCATCACGTCCCGGTAGAACTCGCGCTGCCCTTCCTCCAGGAGCCGCCACTCCTCCTCCGAGAACCGCACAGCCAGGTCCTTGAAGCTGATGGGCACCTGTGGGCACAGTCTTGAGGGGCTGGCTAGCTCCACAGCGGCCCCTGGGCTTAGGGACCCGCCCTGTCTCCCAGCAGATGCTGAGTGTGGGAGGAAAGAGGCAGGGCTGGAGCCTAACACACAGGCATCAAGGACAGTACTAAGTATAGTAGCATCAGCCAGCCAGCTTCCCAGCAAGATGTACTGAAGTCCTAATTCTCGTATCTGTGGACATGACCTTACATGGAAACAGGCTCATTACAAATAAAACTAGTTACATCTTAAAGCCAGGTGACTAGCATCATTACAAGGCATACAGAGATAGACACATGGGGAAAAGAGCCCCTATGAAGATGGAGGCACACACAGAAGGGATGCAGATGCAAGCTAAGGAGCACTTGCAGCCACCAGAAGCTGAAGAGGCAAGGAGAATCCTGCCCTGGAGCCTTCAAAAGGAGTGTGACCCTGGTGACACTTGGTTTCAGGTTTCTGGCCTCTAGAACCAGTGAGAGAAAAAGCTACTGCTTTTTAAGGCCCCTGGCTTGTCGTCCTAAATCGCAGCAGTCCCAGAAAACTAATGATAGTCTCACATTCTGTGGCCACTGGACCAGGGCAAAAGTCAAGCCTAGTCAGCCGTAAACTTAACACATTAGGTTAGATTAAGTTGCATTAATAAGCACACTTCACTGTCAATGTGCAGGGACCCAAGATCCTATCACTGTGACATTAAAGACACTCATAAATAAAACTAACTACAAGGGTTGCCAAGGTGGATCCAGACTGGATGGGCCCTGGATTTTCAGTTCTGGAGTGTCTGCATATACAAATGACATAGCTTGAAACTGGTACCCAAGTCTATAAACGAAATTCACTTGTTTCATATGCACTCCTTACACGTAACTGGAAGGTGACTTTAGACAGTATTTCGAGTGTATTTTAACTGCGACCTCTCAGGTGTGGGATTCTCCACGCATGCTGTCATGGTACTCAGAAGTTTGAGATTTTGGAGCATTTTAGATTTCACATGTTTGAATTAGAGTTGGCCGACCTGTGTTGAACACTCTACACTTTTTAGCAGAGATGACACAACAGTGAGGATCAAACTCAAAGTGTTTATTATGTTGCTCCTCTAAGTACTACTCAGAGTGGGGCATAGGGTAGACCAATAAAACTCCATGCAGCAGGCCAGGGATACAGCTCAGCAGCACAGCACCTGCCTGGCAAGCTCAAGGTCCTGAGTTCGATTCCTGTTACCAAAATAAAAACAAACAAACAAAAAAGCCTCACGCAGCTTCACCTTCTTCCCTTGGGCTGGGAGCCTTGTCATCTTGTGCATTTCTTAGAGAAGTACTCAGAAAACCCAGCACCCCTGAACAGTTTTGCATTCTACATTCAACTCTTCTATACACATTCTACTAGCTTGTGGCTCCTTAGACAAACCTAACATTTCCATCTTACTTCAAAAGGTCATTCATGGACTTAAGAATAGCCATGAAACCCTAGAAAATGACCAGCATCTGATGGCCATGAATTTAAAATTATGGAGAAAAATGAACTTCGTGCAAATGAAGCCAACAGAATGTAAATGTTTGGAATGGTTCTTCTGATTTAGAAACAAAATTAATCGTTGGTAAGAATTATTAAAATGACACTCCCAATAAACCAAAGAAGATGATCTACTGCCTTGTTTCCATTTACTCAAACCAGTGATTTTAAAAAAACTAGCCAAGCATAGGTGCACACACGTCAATTTCAGCACTAGGGAGGCTAAGGCAGGAGGATTACCACAAGTTTGAGGGCCGCCTGGACTGCGTAGTCAGTTCAAGGCCAGTCTGCATTGCATGAGACTCCATCTAAAACAAAAAACTGTCACTGCTATTAACTGGCAGCCTTGTTACCTACTACTGCCACACTCTACCTGCTGCCCCTGACAGCTGAGAGCAGTCATGCCCTAACCCCCTGCTTTCCTTTCACCCTGTCAAAAGTGGGTTCCATCCCTGGATCTGGCTCAAGACAGCCTCTCTGGTGACTGCCCACCTCCTGTCCAGCAATCTGGAAGCCCAAAGGTGGTCGGAGGCAGTGGCCTTTGCCTCCCTAGCTTACTCTACGATCCTGGTCCCTTCTGCATCGTGGTGGGCAGCCCACATCCTCTCGCCCTGCGCTAATCTGTGGCTCTGGCCCATCAGAGTCACTCCTTCTCCAGAACCTCACAGACATCCTCCAGGATCTCTCTTAGAAAAGGATTTACCTTTCTTCCTGGCCTTCTGGACCAGGGTCTGCCACACAGCTAATAGACAGGCCTGATGCTGCTGCCCTTAGAAAGACTACAGGCAGGTGGGTCCCGGCAGGCATCTGAGAACAACAGAAGGGTCCCCACCATTCCTGGGAGCTGGGCTATGCTAAGGGAACAGTTTGCACTAAACCTCTGCATTCCTCCTGGGAACAGGGAATCTGCATGAGTCCTGGGCAGAGAGTACCTGTGTGACCAACTGCTGTCTCTAGTGGGCTTCCCTAGTATACAACATGTTGCATGGGTTGTCACAACTTCATGCTGGAAGAACCATGTCTTGTGATTGCACTGGATAAGGCCTTTGGAAAGCTGGTCCCCTACTGTCCCCAGACTGCACCCATACCTCTGCTACCTGCAGTTTCGTGGGTGTTTGATGCCCACCAGCTCAGTCTGAGTCTCCTGTGAGTCCTTGAGCCTTGGATGGTCTTGGGGACCCATGACTCTTGGGCAGCTCATCCCCATGGTATTCAGCCCAAACTGAGAACTAAGTCTCTATCTTTATAAATTACCGATTCTCAGATATCCGGTATAGTGGCACAAAACAAACAAGGCAGGTGGCCAATGACTTAATCAGCCACCATATATTTCCTGTTTGAGTGTCAGCTCTCATTTTTACTGTGAACTAGCTTATTTTGGGTCTCAGTCCATTTTCTGTTTCTGTAACAGAATGCCTGAGATGGGGGTGATTATGAAGAAAATAAACTTCTTACAGTTTTAGTCTGAGAAGTCAGTCCTACATTAAGAGGCCACAACTGTGGAGGACCTTCTTCTGTATCCTAACATGTGGTATGATAAACCAGGACAAGCCGGCCACAGCTCACTTTTTATAGAAAGCTACTCCTTCCATCACTGATTGTAATTAATTAGTCTGTCAAAGGAGTAATCTATTCATGAGTATAAAGCCTTCATAACTCAATTGCTTCCCAACATTTCCACCTCTCCAAAAATATTAGCATATAACTTTGCAAGTAAGTTTCCAACACGTGAAATTTGGAAGCCATTCTCAAATCACAGTATTCTGATTTGCCTGCCTTCTGTGAGTTTGGGTAATGTAAGTTGCTTCTCCCAAAAACAGTAACCTATGGGTGCACACAACTAATTGGTTATGGACTTTAGCCAAACTTCTTAGCCACTTGGGCCTCAGCAAACTGAACTATGATCTTAGGTTTGTGATAAGCTACCTCCCAAGGATGTTGTGAAGACAAAGAGAATTAGTGCAGGAAAAGTGCCTGGAGTAAATGCTGAGGTATGTACAGTGCTATGACTGGTGTTACTGCCACCTGGTCTGTCTGCCTCTCATCCACCCGCATGTCACACCCTGGCACCTTGGGCTGGCTCTTCCACACATGACTACCTCCAGGGCCTTTTTATTCACAGCTAACAGATCTGGCTCTTTTATACTTTGTGAGTAATGCTTTCCAGGCCTCTTCCATCTTTGGTGACCAAGTTTTCAAAAGATGCCAATGGGGACTTGCTGTAGCTAGAGTTGGTGCTCTTGTCAGAGGCTTCCCAGTGTCCAGAGAAAGTGGAGGAAGAATGGGGCATGTGTGTGTGAAAAAGTGAACGTGCAAATGCTTGTCTATAGGAGGAGGGAAGTCACCTGCAGCTCACCACCTGCACTCTCTGCTCCCTTTGGACCTAACTTCAGCCTCCTCCCCAATAAAGAGAGAGCAGCTTTGGGGCTGATCTAGGACAGCCAGAGCCGGGAAGCCTCCTCTGACACCTCTTCTATCAGAGCACGAATCTTACCAGCCTACAGCGTACTCCGGGCTCCTTTGGGCACCTAGGTCACCAGATCACACCACGCTGCCCCTGTGTCCCCCCTTGCAGGCTGTGCTCCTACACCCCTGGACTTCTGGAAGTTGCACTAAGCAGGAAGGTTGCAGGTCCTCTCTGTCCTTCTCCACCTCTCTATTATCTTGTACTCCCAGAGGTCACTCCTAGCCACCTTCCCCGAGAAACTACAGTGGGAGGAAGCATTCTTTTCTGAGGGACAGTGGTCCAATCCCTCATTTTACAGAAGGCCCTGAAGAGGGCCAGGGGGCATGTCTGGGCACTGTCCTTGAGCTGTCTGTCAACTACAGCTGCACAGGAGACTGACCCTGACCTGAAGCAGTCCATTTTTCCTGGCTCCTCCCCTCTTCTGCGATGCTGATGTGATGACAAGGTGCTGGCACAGTGCCTGCTCTACCTGGCCACACTTCCGGCCACCATCCCAACACCGCTCCAGTTTGGCCAAAGTTCCAGAGTCACCACGACTGCACAGCTGGCTCCAGGTACCCAGCAGAAGACAATGCAGCAACTCCCCTTCGGCTTCTCCACAGCCCACAGCTAAGCTCAGACAGTGCACCGCAGATGGAGCTCTTCCTACCATTCTCAGTTCCATATGCCTTAGCAGGACAAAACTTGTAATCTGTTGTCTTCTGTGTCTCCCCTCCCCGGGATCCAGGATCTTACCAAATATAAGTACCAGACAGCCATTCCCCCGAGGCCTTCTTGCCCACCTCCATTACTCTCAGGATAACTTGTAACGGAAAGAGGCCGTGCAGAGCAAAGCCAATGAACAAGTTTCCCCGGATGGAGCGAACCTAGAGATCCCTGCGTCCCGGGGGCGGATGGTAAAGGAGGGAGGCGGAGGACGATCCAGACTTCTCGCCTAGAAATCTGGGACACCGGGCTGGCCCAAAGTTGGCGGTCGCGGTATTCCCCGCCCCGCCGCCCGGGTCGGCCCGCGCGTGCGCCCCGGCTCGCCTTACCTGGCGCGCCATCCTGGGCCTCAGCCTCGCGGCGGCCCCTCACCCACCCCAGCTTCCGGCGCGGCCGGGGGTGGAGGACGCACCGCGACCCACGCTGGCGTCCGCCCAGCTCCGCGAGCCAGGAGGCGAGGTCAGGGGCGTGGGACGCGAGGGAGGGGCGAGGGTAGGCGCGCCCGGGCCTGTCCCCCTCATCTGGCAGTCCAGTGGGAATGGACCCGCTTCCTCCCAGAGTAACCGGCCTCGGTGGCCCGACGGGCGCAGGCGCGGACTACACTTCCCAGAAGGCTCCGCGGGGGCAGGGGGCGACGGCCGGTTGGGGGCGGGGTCTCAGGGCCCCATCCCCTGTGCCGCATGTACCCTCCACCCTGAAACTGCGCATGCTGGTACTCAGGCTTAGGTCTTTGAGCTTCTTGGGTGGTTCTGGCTTGCAGTTACATGTGTGACTACTGCTGGCCAAGTCTGTTGATGGTGGCAGCCCGAGCAAGTAGTAGATCTTAAATAAATGCGCGATGAATGAACTACTCGTGGGTTGCATCATTTTCCGCCTTCTCTTGCGCCCCCAAATTCAGGTGTGATGCTTCCTGCGAGGCACGGGGTCCAGGCTGAGCATGCTGAACCTCGTTTCTCTGTCTGGAGGACCCCTGTTAACTCAGAGAAGGGGGTAGGGTTAACCTGCTTCTTGGAGACAGTCGCCTGGAGGAGCAGCGGGAGCAGCGGTCCCAAGAAGGGCATATGCGCTCCGAGCTTGGCACCCCAGCCCAGACCCCTGTCGGAGGAGCCCTCATCTTGAATTTTCAAAAAGGGAATTTCTCCCCGGCCGCCCAATTAGCCTCTGGTACCGCTGGGTTGTGATGGCATCTGCCGGCTTTGTGGCCAGGAACCTCCCAAAACATCAGATGCAATTCGGAACGGCTTCAGGGAGACGCGTGGGCGGAGACCACTTTCCATCTCTGCCCAGTGGAGCTGGGCGAGGTCCTGCCTTCATGCCCCGCGAGATCTTTGATGGTGGACCCGACTTGTGTGGCCTACTGAACAAAATTTGAAGATATCACAAAGAAAAGGCAAACAAGGTTCTCTTCTCCAGTGGCTCTCAGGGTAAGTCCCAGGCGGGAAGCCAGGGACCCCACCCTCGGCCTCGGGATTCTCAAACTTTAAAACCTCAAAGTTTAAAGACTTTTAAAAAGGGAGTAGCTCCACCCCTAGAAGACACACCTTTATTTTAACTGTGTCAAGCCTTGCCACCTCTTTGACTCAAGCACCCCCTTCCTGATTGGGCATCGTGTGCCATTTGTAGACACCCGGGTCAGAGGTCACTGAAAACAGTTTGCCAGCGTCAGAGGTTCTGTTCTCCAAAATATGGAGAAACGTCCTGCCACTCCCCTTCCCCCACAGTCTTAGGTACACCTTTGATATAGGACCTGCCACCCACACCAGCCCTTGTATTTGCATTACAAAAGGGTTGTGGAAAACTGGCCTAGACAGTTAATGGCTCCTCATCAACCTAAAAAAAGAGCGGTAGATAAACCAGCTCTCCAGAACAAAGATTTTGCTTGGCTTGATGGAGGATGGTAATCTGGGGTATGCATCCCAGATTGAACCACGCATGAGTACATCCGGGGAGGCAGAAGGAGGCAAGGGTTTTTACAGGATAAAATGAGCAGGTTGTTTTGGGTCCATAACTCTTGGCTATGAAGATTGATAATAAGGATGTTCTTAGGGCCTGGGATATAGCCCAGGGGCACCGTGCTTACCTGGCAAGTGTCAGGTCGTGAGTTCGATCTCCATCCCTGGTACTCCCCACCCTCCAAAAAAAAAAAAAAAAGAATGGTGTCAGTCCAAGGTTAAATTGGTACTTCTAGGGTGGGTTCCCATGCCTCTTGAACCCATCCTGAACATAAACTCAAGTCGGAATCCAACAACTTTTACACTCTGGAGACAAAGATAGAAATGGAGATAGAACATATTTTGAAAAAAACCCTTTAATTCAAACTGGTTATTTAGCAAATTGATATTCCGTGGCTTGGCTTTCAGCACTTTGCATTTTGGCTATCTGGTCATTCTGTGAATTGACTTTTAATGAACTTTTCAGCCATATTTCTCAAAAGGACCAGCTAGCTTTCTCCAGTGGTAAACTGTGCTGTCCACTCCTCCATGTGAAAATGCCTGCGATTTAAAAATATTTTTCTGATTTTGTTTGTTTGCTTTGTTTTTGAGACGATGTCTTACTGTGTGTTTCAGGCTGGCCTGGAACTCATGATTCAACCTCTAGAGTACTGGGAATACAGGCCTGCGCCACCACATGCAGCTCTGATTTGGGTTATGATTTCTTTTTCCATTCATGAGTTTAATTAAAAGTACATTGAGATTTCTAAGTGTGAATCTTTCTTAAAGATATCATTTGGTTTTGAGTTTTACCATGTAGTCTGAGTATAGTATATGATGCTGACTTTAGGATTTTCTGAGCTTTTCCTCTTGGCCAAGTAAGAAAAAAAAAAAGTTAGAAATGTTTTATGTTTGCTTCAGAATGATACAGGAGAAATATAACTCCCAACCTGTTAAATGTCAAATACACCAAGTTCATACCCCTGAAATTGAAGAATGAATTTAAGGAACAACAGAAACTAAAAGTAGGAAAGATTTATTGAGAGAGAACTTCTGAGAAACAGGAGGGGTTCCAAAAGTGAGTTGTCACTGAGGTCATTTCTCTAAAAATATTTTATAGAGCGAAATCACAAGGCAGAACAAAATCAACTGAGTACAACATAGGTCAAACTATAATCAACCAATAAAATTGTAAGTGTAACTACTTAGCTAATATTGACCCTCTAGGGAAGTACATCACTT
This sequence comes from Dolichotis patagonum, assembly GCA_004027295.1. NCBI lineage: Eukaryota > Metazoa > Chordata > Mammalia > Rodentia > Caviidae > Dolichotis > Dolichotis patagonum. The sequence continues at coordinate 8,431 of PVJX010049272.1, forward strand.
AGCAAGGGTACATGAAAAGAACAAAGGCATTTTGAGGAAGGATGGGTCCAGATGTTCTGGTCTCCCACCTGGGTGGCTGATGCCTAGCTGGACTTTACTGGACCAGATGGTGCTAATTATAGTATAATTCCAAGTTACTGCTTATCCCTTAGGGAGGTAGGTGGGTCCGGCCATTTCATCTTTATCTTGAGGCTTGGTCTTCTTCAGATGCACCTCCAGCCACAATTTTTATGTCTTTATTTTTCATGACTTCTTTATTTTTCATGACTTCTTTAAGAGGCCCATCCCTCTCTGACTGTGTATTAATTTGTATCTAACTTGGCTGTCTATAATAAGGAGACTATATATATTCTGATATTGGTTGCAGGAGTCTAGTTAGAGATATTAAATCAAGCTATCGACCATAGTATTTTATTTATTTATTTTTTATTGGTACGGGGGATCGAATTCACAACCGTGCACTTGCAAGGCAGGTGCTTTTGCCGCTGAGCTAAATCCCCAGCCCTTCGACCATAGTATTTATGCTTTCTATGTAGCTTATCTTTTTGCCCTTTTGAACTATCAGTTATTGAGAGAGATGTTTTATATAAAGATTATGCATTTGTCTATTTCTCCCTGGATTTGTGACAATTTTTGCTTTATATATTTACAGGCTATGTGTCTACAAATTTAGAATTATAGTATTTTCATAGAGAATTACTAATTTTATTATTAGGAATAACACTATAGAGCTGGGCATGGTGGTGCATGCCTGTAATCCCAGCACTCAAGAGGCTGAGGCAGGAAAATCGTTGAGAGTTTGAGACCATCCTGGGCTACGAAATAAGCACAAGGCCAGCCTGAATTGCATAGAGAGACCCTGCCTCAAAAGGCCAAAAAAAAAAGAAGGAATAACATTATGCATAGTAATACTTTTTGTCTATAATCCATTTTGCCTGATGTTGATATAGCTAAGTTAACTAGTTTTGACTACTTGATGTATATTTTCCTTTCAAACATTCTCTTTAGGTGTGTGTTATATAAAAACATGTAGCTAGATTTTGTTTTTACTAAGTTCAGTATGATAATCTTTTTTTAAAAAATTTATTTTAAAAGGGAGTAAAATTAAACAACAAAACAGAACAGAATGGGACATAAGAAAGCATAAATTTCAAAGCTAGACAACCAGAGATCTTCACTATCTGTCATATTGTCTCTTGTTTTCTTCCAAATGGTTGTCCTTATCTTTGCATATGGAGAGCTCATACTAAATAACATAGCCAATGTTTTCACAAGATGTGTAGTTCACTGGCTCCCACTTGCTAAGCAGGGGGAGGGGGGGACACGGGATGGGGGACAGGACAACATGAGATGTCTGATTCTCAGCCCACGCGCAGGCAGGATCACAGTCGCCCCCCAGAGATGGGAAGAGCTCCTTGTTCTCCCAGCACCACTGTGCAGGTCCTGATGCACCAGGGTCTCTCTCCTTCTGGCTGCCGAAAGTCTGCCACACTCTCAGCCACCCCGCAGAGAGAGGAGGAGCTCCTTGTTCTCCTGGCACCCTGAGTCAACCACACGGTGCAGGTCCTGAGGCGCCAGGGTCTCTCCCCTGCAGGCCCCCTAAAGTCTCCGATACTCACCTGCTATTTCTTTCTGATGAATTGACCATTCCATTTCCAAAGTTCTGAAATGGCCATCAGACCACAGAAAGAATTCTCTTTAGGCTCCTGTTTGAAACCAGCAGCTACAAAGATCTGCTGGCCTTGCTGCAGGGCCACCAGTATGATAATCTTTATCTTAATTGGAAAATAGTTCACTTGCATTTATTGTGGTTACTAATATTTTATTCATTTCTACTATCTTATTTTTGTATCTATTCATTCTGATTTTATATGCTTCTGGTTCTTTTCTTTGCTTATTTTAGATTTTTTTTTATTTTTAAAGAGACTAAGACCAAACAAGATAAAACAGAAATCAATGACTGCAATATAGGACTTCAAAAGAAGATAATAAGAAATCAAAAATGGCTACCATAATGGCTCTTGTTATCTTCAAAATAGCTGCCCATACCATCAGACATAATAAAATCAAGTAAATGAAAACAGTGTATGACCAATCAAAACAAAATAATGAGAGTGATACAAGACTTCAGAATAAGAGACTAGGAAATCAACAATGGCTACCATACTATATCTTGTTATCTTTAAAATAGCTGCCCATAACATCAGACATAATAAAATTAAACAAGACAAAAGAGAATAAGACATAACAAATCATGGCAATGAAAATGACACAGGACTTGAAATCAGTTTTATAGGGTATTAACAATGAATACCACTTTCCCATTTTAGATAATTCCTCCCCTTTCACTTTCACAATATCTATTGTACATTTTGGATCCCACTAATTCTCAGTTTTTTATACTAGGGTGGCAATATGATGTTCACTCATGTGTGTTTGAACCATTTCACCTATGAGCATGATCTCAAATTGCATCCATCTACCTACAAGAGCCTTGAGATTATCCTTCTTTACAGTTGAATAGCTTTCTACTGTGTAAATTCCTTATCCATTCTGTGGTTGATGGGCAAGCTACCCCTGCTTTTTTCTGTTTCCCTGTCACATGGAACATTTGTTTCTCTCTTTTGACTTTCAGTCTATGAATTCTCTTTTGAGTTAAATGCATTTTTTGTATAGAGCACATTGATGGATCTGGTTTCTGGATCCACTCTGCCTGTGTCTTTTTATTAGCAAATTGAGGCCATATTATGACCAACATGCACTGGCCGGTCTCTGCCATGCTATTTTTCTGACATTGGCTTCCTACATTTCCTCTCTGTGCAATTGCCTGCCCTGCTTGGCAATCCCCCTCTGCTATTATTCCGAGAACTGTGGTCATCTTTATGTCCCTTTAGAATACCCGTCAGTACTCTTTGTAGGGCTGGTTTGGTGGTCATGAAATCCTTCAGTTATTCTTTAACATTGAAGTATCTTATTTCTCCATTAATTTTGAAAGAGAGTTTTTCAGGGTACATCAATCTAGGTTGGAAGTTGTTTTCTTCCAGGACATGAAATACTTCACTCC
>PVJX010049273.1:0-11138 GCA_004027295.1 Dolichotis patagonum
TACATTAAGTCAACTGGACATCAACAGTATCTAACACCATATCTCTTACTCTGCTATAGTTGAGCATAGTTTCAAATACAATACTATCAAACATAACACAATAGTATTAAGCCATACATAGAGTGAAAGAATTACAGGGCTTTCTGAACCAAATAACAGAAAATGATCAATGGGTACTATAATATCTCATTTTTGATAAGAAAGAAAATTGTTTGAACTATCACACATATTCAGAAGTCCTACCATGCTTTCTCTGCTCTACTACCATTGGTTTTATCTACCACATTGTGTCTCACTGGAATCTGAACATGTGTGATAGTTCAGGAAACGCTCTTGCTTCTGGTTTCCCCGCCTTGGGGTGGCCGCAGCTCCCCAGACCACAGTCACTTTCCAGGGTGGCAGGCTGCTTACTGGTTGGCTCGGCGCCCTAAGTTCCAGCATGGCGCGGATCACAGGAGACGCTCTTGCTTCTGGTTTCCCCGCCCTGGGGTGGCTGCGGCTTGCCAGACCACAGTCACTTACCAGGGCAGCAGGCTGCTTACTCTAAACTGCACCCATGTTAAGGGCACAATTGACAATCAGCTTTCGCAGTATCTGCAAACAATTTTGATTTTCAGAACTGAAAATAGAGATATTGTGGACACATAATGGGTAAGGCCAGGGCTGATACTAAATATTCTACATTCATTCTGAAAGGATTTTATAGAGTGTTGAAAATGTTTTAAGTCTGTGGTTCCCAATGTGGTAGCAACTAGCTACAAATATGTAGCCCTGAAATTGGAAATAGTACCTCTGAGAAGCTCCATTTAAATTTGGTTTTATTTATTTAAAGTGTAAATGTGGAATAGCTCTATAGTGGCTGTGTTTGGATAACTGAGCTCTAGAGACAGGCTCGCACCAGGAGGGGCTTGGGATTCTCCTGCCCACCTTGATGGAAGAAGTAGATGACTTAGGAGAACTTCCCTGTGAAGCTGAAGCGTTACATCCTAGTGAGTTCACTAAGAATCTGACCACATTTTCTGGTCACTTAAACCTTTGGCTATATGTTGGGAATATATCAGAGATATATTCTGCTCTATCAGAGATAGGAGTGTCATTCTCTCCATCTTTCCTTTTACCCACATATCCTGATGACCATCTTTTTTCTAAAAAACCTCAAAAGATCTATATGCTTATGTTGAAGAATGACTTTACAACGATGGTGAATTTGCTCAAAAGTAACAGATAGTGACAGCTGCGAAGCACCTCTGGGTAGGAAACCCTTTGTAAGACCTCCTTGAAAAGCACTATCTATTGCCCACAAGATGTTCTGTGTAGGCTCTTTCCCCTTTCTCTCCTGTTCTATGAAGTTTTTAAAGTCTTTTGGACAATGATCACTGTCACACAGCAGTTTTCAGAGCTCAGCTCAGGGCCCTGGTTCCTGGGATTGGGAAGAACTACAACTTCTTTGCTGCTCACTGCCATCCCATTCCCTGATTGAAAAACCCAGGCGAAAGACTCAATCAGTGTTCAGAATAGTCCAACCCAGGAGCCATCCTGGCAGATACTGAGCCTGGAAGTCTTCAGAGGGTGGATTCAGACTGTGATCAGTGGTTTCCTTAGGTCCGTGTCCTGTTTTCCTAGCACTTCTTAGGTATTTGGGAGATATTTTGGGACTGCCGTGTAGGCAAGACATCAGGGTTTTTCTTCTTCACTCTGAAGATAGAAGAATGTTTCTTTTGTATTTCATGTCATTTAAATCAGTATTGTGTTTTATATATGTTCACAAAGTTCAGGAGTTGGAAACTTGATCCTCAAGACAACAGTGTTGAGAGCTGGGAACATGGGGGTAATTAGCATTCATGGGTTAACTGTTTACAAAGGAGTGGTGTTATTAGTGGGTGACCGGTTAGGCCATTCCTCATGAACCCTGCAGTACATGACACCCTGTACTGCCTGAGCAAGAAGGCCCTTCTGTTACCAAGAAGGCCCTCAATAGATGCTGGTGTCATGCTCTTGGACTGCCCAGGCTCAAACAGTATAAACTAAAGAAACCTCTATTTTAAAATAAAATATCTGGCCTGTGGTATTTAGTTATAGCAATAGGAAATGGATAAAGATAAAGAATTATTTCATTTGCCTTCTGCCCTGGAGGAGACTGTGGAGTGAGAAGTCTCCATAGAAGAAACTGACATAGGATTTATGTTAGAGGAACTGTGTATTTGTGTATGTTAGAGTGTGTGTGTGTGTGTGCATGTACATGTGTGTGTGTGTTTGTGATTAAAGTGATGCACATGGTGACACACACTTGTAATTCCAGCCATGCTGGGGTGCTAAGGAAAGAGGGTTATAAGTTTGAGCCCATTCTGAGCAACTTAGAAACTTAGTGGGACCCTGTCTTAAAATATACAGTTAAAAAGAACTGGGGATATAGCTCAGGGCAAAGGTCCTGGGTTCAGGTCCTAGTACTCCCCCCACCAAAGTGATACTGTGGCGTGTATCTCCCCACTTGGGATTCCTCCAATATTCCCCCTCTATCCTTAGCAACTCTAATCTGAATTTAAGATAGTTCCAGGTCAAGGCTTCAACAAACAGCTCGTACAACTTATTTGATGTTTTGGGGTTAGTTCTTCTTTCTCTCACCAATATCTTGGCTTCCTATTCTAATTTCTATTTTTCTTATATAATTTCTTTGACTTTTTTGTACTACGAATATTTTTCCATAAATTCAGAACTCAGTAAAGATGAAATAAGTATGTATTTTCTGTAACTATCTAAGACAATTTGTACCACCGTGCTATTATAGACAGCTAAACTGGGCAAAAGTATTATAGGCAGCAGGGCTAAGCCCTTGAGAGAGCAAACAAAAAGGTGAAACACCTCCCAGCTGTGGCCAGAGACACATTTGCTGAGACCAGAACTCAAGATAAAGAAAATGAGCAGGCCTGTATACTTCCTTGAAGGACAAACACCAGGTCTAATGAAGCCTAGCTAGACATGAGTCACTTAGGTGGGTGACCAAGACTTCTGGACCCATTGTTTCCTGGAAAAAGTATTTGTTCTTTCCACATACTCTGTTACATGACTGGTTTCCTCATTGGATCACTATTCCCTAAGTGACTGTATTTGTATCTTTATTGACTTGATTATAGCTGTAACCCAAGTCGTACCCATGTAGGTATTGCTCTATAAAATTTCCCTGTAAAGTGGGGTCCTCAGCAACCTATTTGGGCCCCCTCCTGCCTGTTAGGAGCTATAAATCTCCTCTCAATAAATGCTTCCAACCCTTAACCAGTGTTGTTCTTAGAATTCATTCTTTGATTTTTAGAGAACAAGAACTCAGTATATCAGATATCTAACAGATCAGGATATAAAATGTTTTCATATTTCATGTCCTGTATCGTCTCTGTATCAATGTAGTACTTCAGAGTTTCTAAGCCCATGAGGACCATCAGCAGGAAACAGCAGAGCTAGCAAGTGGAGCAGCTGAGTGGGCCAGCATTGCAAATGTCTGTGGAGCATGCTTGTGAAAATGCTGCTTAATACTTTTGGGACAGTTGGGATAAACATTCTAAAACTCTGTTTGGGCTAAAACTATCATAAATTAGACTAAAACACAAAATGCTATCTTATTATTTAGCAGCTGAAAGCTTATGTAGCCTGACACATATAAATTTATATGTAGAAATGCAGCCAGAGTTTATAATGAACTTACCAGGGAGGTTTCTTTATAGTTCTTTCTGTGCTAGGGAATTGCCACTGAACTGTTTTTACTCTTTCCTCATCTATGTGGAAAGCTGCACTATGGATCCCCAATGTCAACAAAAACAATGAAACTTTTAAGTTCCTGTTCCTGTTATAAGGAAGATGATTCTGTATTGAAAACTGATGCTGTCAGCACTAAGCATGAGAGCACATAGGCCACTGCTAACGACCTCGCAGTCACCATTCCCTTGTGCCTGGCAGGTGATACTGTTCATGGAGGAAACCAGCCTTGGCTTCCTGCAGCAGGGGTTTGGAGAAAGGTTGCAGTGTGGGATAATGCAGTGTACTTTCCATGAAACTTGCTGAGTAACTTAAACAAGAGGAAAAAGTTATATCTATACGTGTATCCTTTTGTTTCTATAGGCATAGATGGGCCGATGTTCAGAGCAATAGGCACATTGAGTAGAACTGGAGGAATTGCACTACTGAGTTACTGCATGTCCTCTAATCACCAGATCTCTGACTTTAAATTTCACATTTAGCTGTGTTCTAGGAGGAAAGTCACATTGGCCACTGAAGGCCAGTCTATGGCAGCAGCAAGCAAGGAATCCCAGGAGAGTTCAAGAGAGCGCCTTAGAAACCCCACAACACCACTATGCATGTAGCAGTAATGGGCTTCTGAAAAAATCTCCACCAAATTAACTATTAATGCTTTACCTACACCAAGGACACACAATGTCTCAGCCCCACTCCCAGACATTCAATGTCTGTGAAATTTCTCTAAGTCTCCAATGCTGTGCAATTCAGTTAAGCTCAAATCTTCCCTGATGCTTCTTTTATTTGTAGGTAAATGTTTATGTTCTTATATCGTTCTCTGTCTTTAGGCCCCTGATTTCTGTATAATTTTAGTTTTCCCACTTCCCACCTCAGGTATGCAAACCCACAGCTTTAAACAATAAGGACAAGAACAACAGCAACATTGGCCTTCTTAATAATTTGTTATCTTGGTTCAGTTTCCTAAGATTGCGAAGACTTTTAGGTTCAGAAAAACATAAGAGCTACCTAACACACTACCTTGGATTACTTATACATCTCAATACAGTGTCTTTTTAATAATTTTCTCTTTTGTTATGTTCTCTTAGGTTAGAGTAACTATTTAATAATATGTATGGATATTTCAGAACTTTCTGGCATGCAAATATATGGAAATAGATTAAATAAGTTGAACTTGTTAATGTTTACAATAATATATTTCCATGGCCTGAAAGTAGGGAGAGAAGTGGGCTTCATAACATGAAAATCAAGCTAAAATGCTGTTGTTGACACAAAAATATCTGCCTTTCTGTTCATATGCTTTATTTATACCCCTTCCTGTGCATCAATCTACTTGTGCATAAGAACAATGGAATATTACTCAGCTCTAAAAATGGATGGTCTTGAGGCTTTTATAGGTAGAGGCAACTGGAGACTATCTTCATAAGTAAAATAAATCAGATTCACTTTTGTGACAAATATCATATTGTCTCTCTAGTATAAAAAATAGTAATAAAAAACTGGAAGAGTAATAAGATCCAAAGTGTATAACAGATATTGTAATAATGAAAGGCAAAGAAAGTCCTCTAAAGGATATAACTGTATGTTTGTATAAGTGTGCAAGATAGATAACCATACTACTAAGTTTTTTTAGTTCATCAAACAGAATAGTTTGTACTGTCATTGACTGTCTGTCCATTTTTATGCTTTGATTTTGTAACTTGAACAACTGCTTCTAAGATAACAATATGTGATTTATCAACCAGTGATTTTTTTACTGTTATTTTTTGAATAGTCATTTCTTACTGTAATTTTTGAAATTCTGTATTATTTCTACCCTTTTTTCTGTTTGCTTTTTTCTCTAAATAAAATTAAACACAAAAGTTGCATTGCAGACCTCCCGAGTGTGTCTCTTTTGCCCAGTGAGTGGGTAGGCTGAAGATGGCAGCTGTTAGTCCCACTTGCACCATCTCAAAGGGGAAAAGTCTGATTTGAAGTTTTCTCAACTCCCCCCTCTATCAGGTGACAGGTGCCCAATTCAAGACAAGCAAAGAATGGCAAAAGGGCACCGCATTAGGGTGGGGGAACGTTGATGTCCCTGTCAACAACGACGTGAACAGAAGGTCTTCATTAGCCAAAAAGCAGCAGCCGAGAGCACACCAAACCATTTTGTGTTGGTTCTAAAGGTAGCAATCAGGGAAGGTTTCTATGATGTATAGATTTAGGTAAATAACGTTTAACATTTCAGAAGGTAATGTTCAGATCAGCAGCCACTCTCAGGGTGTCTCACAGGACAATGGGTTTTGCTTTGTCCTCCCTTCCAAGTATGTGAGCAGGCAACTCTTTACAACACATTGATTCTGGCAAACTAGCTTTGTAGCCAACTTCTGTAAAGTATTGTAAATTTTTCCTTGGGCATTGACTCAGTGTTTGTGTTTTGCCCTTTAAATGGTAGCCAATTACATTTTTTTCAGATTCCCCATGTCATTTCAAAATGACTCTATTGATAGTAGATCTCCTATTACCATCATGCAGTATTTTCTGATAAATGTTTTCAGCATTTTGGCATTGACTTTCATCTCTATCCATGCTAGCTAAATCCATACGAAACATTCCAAAGGTGGGCTTTTACCACACAGCAAATTCACAGTGAGATTTGACTGATTTTACCAATCTGTTGACCCTTTCTCTATCCACTCTCCTAGTTTCCTAATTTGTAGTTAGTTGAAAAGCTCAGTCTGATGACATAGGAAAGCAGAAATAGGTGTTGCTGGCAAGACCCTTTTTAAGAGTTTAAGATTTTCATTCAGAGCTTTTATTCAGTGAAATATGGCTGAATATTAAAAGGAGTAGGTCTGAGAAAATGTGTTACGTAGGGCATTCTCAGTGTAGTTTTCTCCTTCAGCTTTGTCTTCTATATCCTGAAGGGTATTTATAGGATAAGGAAGCAGAGTGATCTAATCAATGGAGCAAGGTGAAGGTCAAGAAAAATGAGGAAGCTGGTTATCTGGTTATGAGTACCCAGTCTTCATGGCTCTTCATTGGCTTCATATTTAGAATCTGACAGCATTAGTATGGTTTGTGGGTGGACTTCTCAGCCCCCTGATGTCAAAAGATTGCCCATCAGACACCTGTGTAGGCTCAGGTGAAGGGTCACTAAGATAGACAACCACAATCCAAGTTCCTGAAAAACAAGGCATGAAGCCAATATCAGCATAACAACTCTTGTCAAAGGTGTTATCTACCGCAAAGATAACGGAAACATATTGTTTCGTTACGTGACCCCTGAAATTGGTACTGAAAAGAAATAAAACCAGAGAGTTTATTTTGGTTTTCTCTTAGTTCCAGAATTAGAGAAACTCAGTAAAGCTTCTTCAGAGAGAGTCTGATGGCACTGAAAGGGGGTATGCGTGCCCTGAGTTCCTGAGAAAAGCTGACAGTGCGCTCAGGTAGACAACAGTTAAGTTACTAACAAAACACAGCGAACAGATAGGGAACACGGCTTCTTTACCTTAGTTCTTTCGGAATTTGTACTTTGAAACACCAAAATTTATAAATGGGGGGGTGTGTACAAGAAGCACAGAAATTCTTTACTTCATGGCTGCTGGTCACAAATCTGGGACCAGCTCAGGTATGATTGAGTCCCTAGCTGTGTGACCTTGAATGTCACTTACCCTTTGTATCTTCTAGTTTCCTCATTATTTAAACAAATGCCTAGGGCTTATTTCTGATCAATTTGATCAGACTCTCTAGAAAAATGGATGAGTCATTCATATATATATTTTTTAATTGGTATCAGGGATCGAACTCACGACTGCACGCTTGCAAGGCAGGCGCTTATGCCGCTGAGCTAAATCCTCAGCCCCGAGTCATTCATATTTTTAAAATGATTTTAAGAGGATTGTCATGTGCAGTCTGCATTGAAAACTTCTTCTAGATGGCAAACTTTTGTATGCATCACCTATAGGGCTTGCTAAAACACTGATTTTTGGTCACATCCTCAGAATTTCTGATTCAGGAGGACTAGGGTTGGTTCCTGGAATTTGCATTGCTGGGAGAGTTTTGGGTGATGTTGATGCATGTGATCCAGAACCACACTTTGTGAATCATGCACTTAAATGATCTCTACTGGCTCTTTTAAGTGTGAAGTGAAGAATCTATGGTGTCATATCCTAGTACATGTTTAGTTGCTAAATATCCTGTTTAGAAGAGATGGAAAAAACGGATGCAACTTCTTTTCTTATACGCTCTTTTACTTTACTACTTTTCCACTTTTCCCATCAAGAGATGGACTTTATTTTTGCATTTCTTTCAGGTTAGACTAGCGTTGATGCTTGTATTGTTGGACAGAATGTGGTAGAAATGACATTGTGAGAATTCTGAACTCAGGTTATAGACTGGTGGTTCTCTCTTATCACTTGGTGACCGGAGGTAGCCGTATAAGGAAGTCCAAACTTTCATTCTTGGGGAAAAGTGGCTTCATGGAGAGAAAGACCTAGCCAGTAACCAGAACCAACCACCAGACATGTGAGTAAGAGCATCTTAGATCAACTAGACCACAAAACAATGGCAGGAAAAGCCAGCAGAAAAATCCTTCAGCTAAGTGAGCACTGCCCATCTTTTAAACTCAAGAACTGGAAGCCAGCCAGGCATGTGGAACACACCTTAAGCCCAGCATTTTAGGAAGCTGAGGCAGGAGAATCACAAGTTCAAGTTCTGCCTGGGTAACTTAGTGAGACCCCATCTCGAAATTTTAAGAATAATAAAAAGGGCTGAGATTTAGCTCAGTGTGAAGACCCTAGGTTCAACCTCCAGTAGTGCACATGTGCATACACACACAGAGTGTTAAACAAATAAAATAGTCATTGTAAAACATAAACTCTGAGATGGCTTATTAAATCAAGACAGATCATTGATCAATTGTGCCTTCATTTGCATATGATTACACATATAGAAGGAATAGGGGTAATTTGTGTCATATCTTCCCAAGCTAGGGAATGTTGTGAGAGAATATTGGTAAAAGAGCTCCATACACTCAAATGTGCAATCTATTACTTTTTAAATCATGCTTATTTCCAAGTAGTTTGCAGCATGTTTCACTGAGAAAACTGTAGTAACTAGCAACCACTGTCCTTTGAGATGGGCACAGTGTTTTTCACACATGGTAAAATAAGTCTTGGTGGATTTTTTTTCTCCCTCTGCCCAACAATTTTTTGGAAAGTGGTGAAGGGGAGGATACTGGGGGTCTGAACTCGGGACCTGTGTATGGTAGGCAAGAACTCTTCCTCTGAGAAATGTCCTCAGCCTCCTTTTTAGATTTTAAATTTAAGTTTATTTTATTTTGAGAGAGGAGCTCACTTAGTTGCCCAAGCTGACTTTAAATTTGTGATCCTCCTCCCTCATTCCCCTGGGCAGCTGGGATTGCAGGTGTATACTACTGTGCTTAGTCCCTTTGGGTTGAGAACCAGCTGGATGACTCTCCTTCAGCAAAGAGCAATTATAGCCACTTTGGCTAAATCTGGCCCTATTTGCAGGTACTGATATGTACAGAAATGGCTAGGCCAATCCCTTTCCCCTTCAACTAGCTTAAGCAATTAAATAGGGTTGGCCAGGGTCCTGATGCATAATCCCTGAAGCCACATGACAGTGGCTTTTTCCCTCCCTGTGACTCCCAAAAACATGGCTGAGCCTGACAGGACAAAGAGCCATGGCTCTAGGGCTGTCAGCTGGGTTCAGGCCTCGAGATAAGAGGCTATGACTTCTCAGGGAAGAAAACTTTGCAAAACATGTCTGAAGCACCAGCCCCCCAAATTAAATGCTACCTCAGTTGTGTTACGCAGATAGGTCTTGCTGTGTGTCCTTCTCTGCAAATTGCAGCGGTGCTTTCAGGTCTTCTAGCTAGCTCAGCTCACAGCACTCACCTATTTCCCACCATTCTCACAGTCACCTCTCAAACCACTCCCTTCTTCACAAATTAATCAAATTCCAGTGGGCCCTGGCGGGAGGCCTTTGTTCCAGTGAACCTTCATCCTGGCAGATACAGGACCCCTTGGCTCCCCATAACTATAGATACGTCTTAGTGTCTCTATTCTTGCAGAAGTTGCATTAGAAGTGGTATATTGGAATTAACTCATTGGAATTCCAGTAACCTTTCCTTGGAATTACAAATATAAACTCCCGAGACTGAGATGAGGTCTGGGAAGGGCTCTCTATACCTTGCTCATCTTATATTAAGAGTGATGATCTCTGGTATTCTTGGGTGATATGTCCCACTACATATAGCATTTGGTTAGAATTATTATATAAATGATGACAGGCATAGATATTTGCAATGAGAATTTGGGGCTTTCAGACTAGATTTATTTATTAAGTTATCATTCCTTTACATTAGCCTCTTTTTAACTAAAAATATTAATCAATAAGTAAGAATTATATATATATATATATATACTATGAAATGCAGCATGCTTTGGTGTATTTATACAGTGTGAAATGACTATATCAACCTGTTTTACATGCGTCACTTCAGATGCCTGTCATTTTGTGTGATAAGTACACTTAGAAATCTACTCTTTTGACAGTGTTCAAGGATGCAATGCATTTTTATGAACTGTAGTTACCATCACATACTTAATTATCTTTTTAATATGGTATTTGGCAGAACTCAAAATTCCTAGCAGGCCTAGCGAATTGGGTTTGAAAATGGTTGTAGTTGCATCTATGGCGTCTGTGAAACCACAGAACTGCTTTGTGTGGCTTCTTGGTATGAGTTTTCAGACCTAAATTCAGAGAGACAAGTTCCCTTATGGCCCTAGTTGTTCCACTGTTCACAGATGTATACGCAAGTTTCTAGACAGATGTTAAACCAACTAGAGAATCATTTCAGAGTTTCTTTCAGAAGTGAGAACTATATTAATGTCCAGTCTAGGAGGAAAGTAATTTGAAAGGAAATTATTCAAATTCTAATCATATTTATGAACTTTTATTTTCCTGTTTATATCCTATGATAAGAAATAATATTGATCAGTGAATCAAAAGTGGACTGTAAAGGAAAACCTTAAAGGTCAAGGAAACTATTGCCAATGAATTTAAAACCCTTGTTGTCCAAACCTGGTGTTTACCTGAATGAAATGAAGCTCATAACATCAGATGATGACAATTTTGAAGGGGCCACTGCAAGCTTGGGTGGACATTTATTCACAGATTAGTCTAGTATTGGTGCCCCTCATAGACTTCTGGGTGGCACTTTCCCAGGTGTTCCTGGGTGCTCTTAACCTTGTTTATCAGCAGCAGCTGCTAACTGTGGACAGATGAGGTCTTAGTTCCCATAGGTTAAGGAGAGGCTGAGTAGAGCAAAGATCATCAGCCATAAGGGAGGAGCTAAAATGGAAAAGTCAAGAACAACATGGAATGCCTTGGCA
>PVJX010049274.1:0-11138 GCA_004027295.1 Dolichotis patagonum
ATAAGTTTCCTTTTTATTTCTCTCTTCTCTCTTTTTCTGCTTCTACCCTTGTACTTCTTCAACAGCCACAGCAGTCCAAGTTCCTAAAGTCCTTCAGCTAATCATAAGGACCAGACCCACAAAGCAGGGTGTTTTTCACAGGATGATAGCACCAACTACACAAAAACTCAACAACTCTTAGGACAAGTTGACCATGAAGAGACATCTTTTGAAACCATGCCTCTGTCCAGTGGAAGTTTATTGGACTTTAACCTACCCAGAAAATCAATAAAATCTTCCTTTATCTACTCTAGAGGACAGCTTGAGCTTTTTCAAGACTGAACTCCAATTCAATGAAGTTCTCCTGTGTGCTGGCAGTGTTTGATGTGAACTCATTTCTACCGATCCTGTGCCAAACAATCCCATTGTCTGGTACCATAAGGAATCTCACACACATCATCTGCTATCCATGGGTGTGGAAGGCAATAGTGTGTGACACAACAATGATACTGACTCATGAATTCATTGCCCACTCTTAAAGTGCCTTCCTGAACTAAAGAACTAAGGAACTAAAAGTTACATTACCCAGATCTTATATAGTTGGTATTATACATATTATCTCAGTCTGCCAATCCAAGACACCACATGAGGCTTGGAAGGCCAAGGTAAACAATGCAGCCATTGGCCATGTGCAAATAGAAAGACTTCTGTCTTATTTGGAGTTAGAGAGTAAGTCTTTTATTTTTTCTACCCAGATCTTCAACTGATTGAATAAGGCCCATTCTTTTTAGGAAAGACAAATTGCCTCAGTCTAAGGATTTAAATGTTACTCTCATCTAAACTCATCCTCAGAGAAATACCCAAAATATGTTTGATATTGTGAGAGTATTGCAGCCCAGTCAAGTACACATGTAAAATTAACTATCCTAGACAGGAACCCTCAATGACTTTTAGGGTTCTTGAAGAGAATAGAAAGGAGGATCTCACTGGAGCTACTGACAGGGATAGGCCTCACTGTATGAGGCCCCACTTCGCAGGCAACACAGATGCCTTCACATCAGTAGAAGCCCTCACGCTGAGGACAGGCGAGACTATGGAAAAGTCTATTGTTCTGCAGAGTACATGTCAGACTCACAAAGTTTGAGAATCTCAGTTTGTAAGAGAAACATGAAAATTCTTTTCCAGAGCACTCTGAGACCTGTTCCCTTCTTTAGTACAATATGGAAAGACTAGAAATATTTTCTCTCCTCACCAATCTGACATCCTGAGCAGACTTTGTAATAGCCCTATTTATTGTGCAAGACCCACCCCAGACCTCTGATGCTATTAACACTAATTTGTCCCTGTTATGACATTTCTGCTTGGGAGTCTGTCATTAGAGCGGAAATCTTTTCATATGAGTCTTGCCATTCATCCAGACGGTTGATGTTGATGTCATCTGAAAATACCAATGTGTTAACATATTTCCTCCCTCGCACTATAAACTTTAGATATGGTGCATCAGAGGCCTTCAGAAATGATGAGGCTTTTGTTTCACTGGGCTTTTTGGTATGCGTCATTCTCACATTTTAAGCAATTTGCAGGAAAACTACTATCTGAGTCTCCTGAAATTAACCAATTATTGCAAAAAATGCATTTGGTTTTTGGATGTTATCATATGTACCTCCCTGTTTTCAGTTAACAAAAAGAAAAAAAAAACAATTTCCACAGGAAAATTTTCCAAGTTCCATAAGCTTGTTCAATCATTTGGTCAAATTAAGTAGAAAATCTTATCTTTTAACATGACTGTACAGCCATTTTCACAGATTAAGTGTTCCCACAGAACTTTTCTCCCTGGAGAGTTAATAAACTCAGGTAGGTATGAGATTTTTTCAAAGCCTTGCTTGAAATTTTAAAGTCACTTTTGCTATACATATACAATTTTAATTCTCTAAAATGAAACTTACAGACTTTAAGATTTCAAGGTACAAACCTATGACCTGTTTCTCACATATAATGGCAGAACTGCTTTTGAAGTGCTTCATGCTTTTTTAAGCACAGATTTTGAATAACTGTTTCAAGGGACTACTGGTTTAGTAAATGACTAAAGTTAGCATTTATACACTCTTTCTACCACCAAAGTTCAACTTCTATGAATCCTAGCCATATCTATGTATTTTCATTACAGTGTCCTTTTCTAGCAGGTGTCCCCCTCCCACTGTAGACCCAGAGAAATGGGAAATATTAAATACGAGTATGCAATTTCTTGTTGGAGGCTGTATTTTCACTGAGATGTTTTTGTTTTTTTACTTGGGATCAAATGCATCTTACCGGTCTTAGAGCTCCTTCAACCCTCATCTATATTTTAACAGTAGAGTAATAGTACTTCTCACCATGTAATATCATCTTCAAATATAGTTTCTACTTCTCTTATGGAAAAAAAAAAGAGTAAGTGGTAATGAAATAAGCTTGTCTCTGGACTCCACCAACCAAATCCAGGAGCTTCCACTCTCAGGTTGCACCTTTCCCTCAGCCGGGACTCACACCACATTCTGCTTCTCTCAGGCCTTGCCCCTTGCATTGCTGACAATTCTTATCATCCCAGTGGAAGCAACCATGTCACCCAGCGGGCTAAGTCTCTGTACCTGGGCCACACCTCTGCACTCAGTCACCACCCCGAGGTTTCCCTCCCTAAACCAGGGACATAATTCATTTTTAAAAACTCCATCCTGGGAAATTTCACACTCTAATTTCAGTCTCACAACTCCCTAGTATTTTCAACCTTTTATATGACTTGTGCTTCCAAAGTAATGATGTTGAAGATACTAATAATCATCAATCCTGTGTGATGAGCCCTTCTCATATTGTCAAACACAGTGCTAAGCACATTAGATGGATTGTCTTGACTGAGTTTGCTTGCTGAGCTGTCATGAAACCTTGCATGTTCCTCTTTTTTGTTGCTATGACTGCTTGCTGTGGTGTGCTTGCTTGCTTTGGTGTGGACTGAAACACATGTTTTAGAATCTGCCTGGGTTCCCCGTTCTAGACCAGCGATCTTAGAAAAGTTGCTTCTTTCCTTAACTGTGAGTAGGGATAGTAATAAGCTTTATCTCAAAGTGCTATTTTGAAGATTAAATGAGAGGATCCTGGGAAGGTGGTGAAACAGTAAGCATCAGAGCATCAGAGTAAACAACCTCTCTGGGAAAAACAGTCCAGATGCTGGAATATAGCATTCTGGAGAAGACAAGAAGAAAAGAAGTGGGTCCCCCTGACCCAGGGAGAACCTAGAATGAGAATTGAAGCCCTTGGAGAGAACTTAAAAAAAAAACAAAAAAACTTAAACACAAGAAGGCAGTAGCTGGCGGCACTTTCACCTGGAGCCAGAACCACCGTGCAAGAAGTGCTGTTGGAACCTGGGGATGCATGGTCACAGTGAAGTGGATGGCTGGCAAGCCCGAAGGCCTCTCAGGGAAGACATGGTGGCAGAGGGGAGCAGCAGACTGGAGAAATGCACTGGCTGGTGGTGAGTGTGGGGGACTCAGTCTTCCTGCAGAAGTGGGCAATTGGTGGGGGGCCATTTTGGAGTCGGGCAGGATGAGCCTGGAGCCAGAACTGCAGCCGGCTTCATTCAGCTACTCCTAGCTTGGAGCAGACTGGTAGAAATCACTTGGACTGAGTCCCACCCCTGTGCGCAATCCAATAGCCATCATTGAGGTTTCCCTAATGCTATCCCCAACCAGCTCCACCTGCCCTGCAGTTAACCAGATCGGGAGCCACACCCAATGGTCACCATCAGATATCCCTAGCCAGCACACTTGAGGGAAACTATAGCCAGTACAGGAAGTGCCAGGGACCCCACTACCCACTTGTCTGGAAGAAACCAGGAACATGACAAGAGAAAGAAGCAAAAGGCAATCTCTGGTGTCCAACCCAAGCAGTACTGGTCCAGGAGATGTGAACATGGAAGAGATCAGGAGTCGCATACCTGAAGTTTCTGAAGCAACAGCAACTGAAATAAAGAAACAACTTCAAGAGGCTATAAAAGAACTTAGAACAGAAGTACTGTCTCAGGTAAAAGAAGAAATGAGAAACATAATAAAAGAATTTCTAGGCACCTCTAAAGAAGACACAGATGGAAGAATAGAGGAGCATAGAAAAATGAGGGGAACCTTCAATGAACAATAGAAAAAAGATTTAGAATACATGAAACAGATTCAAAGAGATTACCAGGAAATTAAAAACTCCATTGAAAGCTGGTAAAACTGCTTGAAAGAAACTAAAAATAGACTATCAAACCTTGAAGACAGGTTTGCAGCTTGAGATCATGAATGAAGATTAAATGAAAAGTTAATAAACAGCTTGCAATATATGCTAGCTTACCCCAGGTGTCCTCATCTGTCATCTGTAGACTTTCCAGGCTCAACAATATTCGGGTCTGGGACCCCTTCCCCTGCTCCCTCTCTCCTCCAATTTCCAGGTTTGAGCCATAACCCTTGGAGTCTCTCCCACTTTCAGATAAATTTCTTTTCTACTATGAAGATACAAAGGCCACCAATGCCCTTCTGTTCTGCTTTACTTTCAACTCGAGTTTGATAGAATTTGAGTAATGATCCTGACCAGACCAAAGCCCAGGCCAAGCTCACAAAAGAGGACATTTTCTTTTGAGGTCAGAAATTAACAATAGTTCTATGAAACTCTTTCTACTCTGAAGTATTTGACTTTGCTTGATATCTTCTTTGTTCCTAAGAGAATGGAATTATTTGTTTACATTCTTGGTTTGAAAAGAGCCAATTCATTCTGGCACAGGGTCATGTTCTCAGCATGGAGGCTGTGGTGTTACGATCTCTCTGTGAACTCAGCTATCCAGACGCTGAAACTATCATGTGTGTCTCACAGTGGCCCCATGTGTTTCAAATACACAGGGATGCTAAGTGCTAAGTGCAATATAGGATACTTTACAGGCTTTATAGAACTTATGGTAGCCTTTTAATCATTACTAAATTTAATATATTTTTGGTTTTTTAAAAATATTTTTTGTTTAAATAGCTGCTTAAAGCACAGCTTTGATCATATGAGCCTGTTCAACATACTTGGCCTTAGAAGGGAGGATCTTCTTAGAAAGTTGGAAACTTCTGACGGCATACATAGAACAGTGGAAGGGAAGTGAGGATATCCTCTGGGAATATGAAGCTGCAGAGCTCAAGCTCCCTGGAACTTAGTGTCCTTGTCTGTTGATGATGGCAGTCAGAAGAACTGACCTCTGAGCCCTATCACTAAAATTTTATAAGTCTAAAATCGCTCTGTCTTAGCTACGTGAAGATGAATATTTATAAGAATGGCTAGTATTTTTATATGAAAGAAACTGTAGAACAATGTGCTCTAGCCTCACATAAAACAAATAGCAAGTCAGTATTTGATAGTTTTTCTATAATACCTTATTTTTTGCCACTTGAACGTCTCCTCTAACCACTTCACCCGTTCTTGTCACTGGCTGTTCTGAAGACCACCTCCTTCATTTCAACACCCTGTATATATCTTTCAGGATTTATTAATGTTCTTATTCTCTTGGCTCTTTATAAAATGACTATAATTGCCTCTCTCCATTATTTATCCATTCCACTTACCTGGTTTTATTTTTGTTTTCCAAGCCCTCCAGGACTTCTCTTGGAACAAATTGCTTTTATTATAATAGTCTTATTACTGTTCTGGTCCAAACTGTCTCCTGTCACCTTTTTACCATCTTATATTTAGTAGTGGGAGTTGTAATTACATATGCCCCAAGTGTTGCTTCAATATTTGCCCCTTTTCTACAACGGCTTGTTTCAGAAGAATGAGTTCCTCACAGTTGCGAGCTGCGCTTCCGAGTGCACCACAAGGCCTGGGGTCCTGGTCAAAATGCCTTCTCCTCCTCCACACCTCACTGCTCTCTGCCCCAGCAATCGGGATGCCGCTCTGTGTTTGGACAACCAATCACAGTCTCTTCCTTCAAAGTATTTCCTAAGCATCTGTGAGAAGGGACGGATTCTTTCAGCAAAGAAAACACAAAAGCTTTGGGGTTTTTGGTCAAGGAGAGCTGTAGGAGGAGAGCACAGCACAAAGAAGTTTCACTTTCTGCTTGGTGAAAGCATAGAAGAAAATAATGTTTTAATTTTTTTTATTTTTAGACAACACAAAATTAATTAATAAAGAGGAGAAAGAGACCATCAGAGAGAAGTGTAAAGCCCTCCAAAGTGAGAGAACACTTGAAATTCTACTTGGAAAAGAGCCTGGCTGCCATTCCCAGGAAGGATGTATTATCCTCTAATACTCTGGCTTAACCATGGGCCCAAACTGTTTTTCCTCAGTTATTTTAAAACAGCTAAAGTAGGCTGGGATTTTCCATTAGACTTTCTTAAACACTAAGGATAATAAAAAGACACACACACACACACACACACACACACAAAATAGTTTACAAGCCAAAAGTATAAAGTGCAGTGTGTTTCTCCTGTCATTGCTGCTTTATAGAGCCTGGCCTTTGCCCTACTGGAAGTGGTAACTCACTGGTCCCACGAGAAGATCAACACCTTATGCTCCTTGTATAGCTGTCTTGTTTCCCACCTTCCAATCTCTCTTCTTCCAGGTAAGGCAGCCTCAAAAAATTAGCAGGTTTCACTCTACAACCTCATTCAGCCAGGAAGCAGCCCCCTCATTTCTGCACTAGCCTAGGAGTCAAAGTACAGTGTGATGCTACCCAAAGCGATACCTCCAGATGTGCATTCACTGCGGGGGGAAGCAGAGCAGCATGCTATCAGTTCCTCTGCAGGATTGTAAGTATTATGATGGGAACATGCACAGAAAGCATTATCTAAATCAGAGTGAGAGGTCAGGAAGAACCTCTAGAGTCTGTCACAGTTGAGAAGAGATGTGAAAGATGAATATGATTGGCGAGATTTTAAAGAAAGGGAGGAAGAAGAAGGTCATTGTAGGTGGCAGAGACTGCATATGCAAAAGCATGGATGCATAAATTGGAGTTACTCATTGGGGAACCTCAAGTGGCCCTGTCTGCTTGGCGCAGAAGCTGTGGGGAAGAATCTCAGGAGTCAGGCCAGAAGGGGTCAGAGGACAGGACCAGCATAGGATGTGTGCACTAAGAGAAAGAGTGTAAACTTCATCCTGACAGGTCTGAGGAATCAGTGAAGAATTTTAAGCAGATATAGACATGATCAGTTTGTGATTTCAAAAACTCTGTCAGCAATATTTTTACAAGAAGAAACAGAAAGGAGGAGAAAAGGCAAAATTTACTCTGGAACTTGTGACAATAATCTAGATAGAGGATGATGAGACTATAAACTACGGTTGATGCCATAGAATACTGTGACTATCTACAAGTGGGAGCATGAACAGCTCCAAATTTTGTAGCTGAGTAAATAAGTTAACGGTAACACAGATATCTTAACTAAATACTTACACTACATTATGCTGCTTTGCGTGCTGTCATTTTTTCATTTACTCATCTTTTAGGAAGAGCTTACTACTGCCAGGGACAGTTTTAAACACTGGAGATATAGTAATAGAAGGAGAAAAGGCAAACCTCTCTCTATATAGCATGTGTTAGTTAGCTTTCCATTGCTGTGATAAAATACATGAGAAAAACAACTTAAAAGAGGAAAACTTTTATTTTTGCTCAGTGTTTCTGTCCATGGTCTGCCAACTCCACTGCTTTTAGGCCTATGGCAAGACAGAAATATCACAATGGCAGGACATGATGGAGGGAAGCTGCTCACCTGATGGTGAGAAAGAGAGAGACAGGAAGGGGCCAGGGACAAAATGTATCCTTCAAAACTATGTCACTGGTGATCTTTTTCATTGATTAAGCTGCATTTCCCAATAACCCCATTGAGTTATGAAGTCATCAAGGGATTAGTCCATTGCTGCATTGGTGACCACCCCTCTCCCCACTTGTGAGCCTTGGAGGATGTATCATATCCAAACCATGACATGTAACACAGAGGAAAATGCTAAGTAATAGGAAGAAACATGAAGCAAACAAAGGCAATAAAAACATCAGAAGTGGAGAGAGTTTGAAATTTTAAGTAGGGTCCAGGGAAGGCCTCATTGAGGAAGTGATTGAGAAGCCAGGCGTGTGGTCTTCAGGTCTTCAAGAATGTCTCACAGACATTCTTAGCAGAGGCCTGAGGGGAAATGGACCCCTGAAACAGCAAGTGTTGTTTGGTGGAACAGTGATGAGAAAAGTAGAAAGACATGAGGTGAAAAGTGTGGAGAGGGAGGCAGCCAGGCATAGAGGGTGTGTGTTCCCATAATCCCAGAATTCTGGGAGTCTGAGAAAAGAGGATGGTGCATTTGAACCCAACCTGCACAACTTAGTGACTTAGTAGGACTCTACTTTTATGGGAAGATTAAAAATATTTTAAATGGCTGAATAGGTAGCTTAGGGCAAAGCTCTGGGTTCACCACTAGTACCACAAAAAGGGGTTGGGGTTCAGGGAACAGGTCATCTGGAATCACACAGACTCTCCTAAGGACTCCAGCTCTCACTCTAAGGAAAGGGAAAACTGTTACAAGGTTTTGAGCGTAGGAGTGCAATTTGACTTGTATTTTTACAGGGTGACTCTGGCAACTGTGTCAGCAATAAACTAAATACGGGCAAAGCAAGAGACAAGTATGAAGCCCACAGAGGTAGGAAATCGCTAGGTCCAGGACAATGTCACTGGTGACTCTGAGAAGTGGTAGGTTCTGGATATATTGAGAAGATACCAACAAGATCAGATAATGTTTCTGGTACGAATGTAAGAGAATTAGAAGACATCAAGAAGCAGAGCCATGAATTGTCATTAATTAAAACATGGAAGATCATAGAAGAACAAGTTTGGGGGAGAGGCCTAGAAAGGGTTCATTTTTGACACGTTCATTTTGAGATGCTTATTAGATATCCAAGAAGAGGTTTAAAGGAATCAATAGAGTATATGAGTCTGGAATTCAGGAGAGTAGTCTAAGTTAGAAATTTGAGTCAGCAGCAAACTGGACAAGTCACCATGGGATACCCCATTTTCCTTAATTGTAGGTGAAACTGGAACAGGGTCCAGTAGAGATAGGCCCAGTGGAAATCAGCTGTCCCTTGCATGTGACTCACCTTAAAAGAGATCAGTACAGATTCCAAGGATGGGGAGACCACCTCAGAAGAGGCAGGTTTGCTTAAGCTGACATAGAAGGCTTGGCAGAATTTAGAGTATGAGGCCCTCACTTGCCTTAGAACTGTCCATGAGTCCCCATTGTTCAGGATCCCCTTTCTTCCTAATCAGTGCTCTGTCTTTTACATAAGACTCTTCAAGGTTGTGAATTCTGGAGGTGGGGATAGGGTAACAGCTTTTTAAAGATGTAAGCCACATACCATGTAATTTACCCATTTAAATTATATAGTTGAATGATTTATTTCAGATGATAGACATAAATTCTTTTTGCCTTATAAATCAGCCAACTTCAAGAGTAGATCTTGGGCTAACTAGCCAGCCTTTCTGGTAAGCTGCTCAAGCCATGCAGGTCCCAGGAAGAGAAAAGTCAGCACCTCCTGAGAATTGGTCATGTTGGGACTGAGGGGAGCCCACCAACAAGCCAACTAGCTAGGCCTTCTGGTAAGCCATGCAAGCAATGTGGGGCTCAGGAAGAGAAAAGTCAAATAGTGCCTCCTGGCACGCAGGCTGAGAATCAACAACTCCTCCCCCGCCCTCCACCCATAAGCAATTGACTGGTTCAGAGGACAGGCTAAGGTGATGGCTACTGAGGCACAAAAAGCAACTGAATGCTTGTATTGTTTGGTCAACTTTGCAGGTCTGAGGCCAGTGGTCTTAGCATCTTTAGGGAGGATAACAATATGCAATATAGCAAATATGGGGGATTTCCTTCTGTCTTGTTTTTGAAATCCAATACTGTTCTCACTGTTTTGTTTTATTCTGATTGTTTTGCTTTATTCAATATTCTGTTTTGATTGGTTTTATTCTGTTTTGTTTTGATTTGATTTTGCTATATCTGATGGAATGGACCACTATTGTGGAGAACAAGATATTCTATGGTAGCCATTGTTGTTTTTCTATTATCCTGCTTCAAAGTTCTGTACCAATTTCATTGTTTTGTTTTGTTTTGATTTGATTTGATTTATTCTGTTTTGTTTTGTTGGGTTTTATTATCTGTAAAATTTTTTTAAAAGGTTAGATCTTGGGTTTAGATTTCAGAAGTCTTGTTCCTGAGTCTACAGAAGGTAAGGGTTCCTTCAGGGTGATCTTAGAAGCTTTTTGTTTCATTACTTGGACCTTGATTTGAGACAGGAGAGTATTGAGCACCTCACTTTCTTTATCAAAGCTCTCCAGGGTGTTTAAAAGTAACCAAGTTCTTAATAACTTTCATTTCCACTAAACTTTAAGGCAGTAACTACTTGGCACTCAATACCTTACTTTCTCTAAAAGCTTGATTGCAGGTGACTACAGGTAGTTATTTAATAAAATTTTACCACCTCATAATGGTGTCCAGTTTATCAGAAGCAGCATGGGATGTAATGCCTTCAAATCTAGTTGGATTAATGAGCCAATCTAGGCAACCCACTTAAGACCCTTTCTGTCTGTCTCTTTTAGACAGAAGCTTTTTTTCCTCTCAGTAAATATATTGTACTCTTAACTTTCATTGTTCCTAAAACTCATTCTTCAGTTTTAGAGAACATGAACTTATACCAGACAGAGTATGTTGGGGAGTTCTTTCTCATATATCATTTGTAAGTTCCACCAAAATCAGTGGATGGAGCGTTCTTTGAGCTGTAAAGCTAACAGAAGTGACCAAGACCTGGTACAAGTGAACACCCAACTTAGCTAGGGTGTATCCTTCACGTGGACAAGCACCAGAGGATACCAGGGCTAACCCCGACTTCGTACCCATAGAAATCCACCTACTCCGGGATCCTGCGGAGAAGTTGGCGGACACCGGAGGGGAGAATTTGCCGAGTGGCCTGGGCTATTTGGATCGAAAGTCTGCACAGACCTGCATCTTGGCGCGACTCTTTGGGACTGGGAACTGCCTGGAGATCGGCATCTGGGCCAGGTCTGTTTGGGCCCTTAGCCCCGCCCTTCACCCCCAGGAAGTCTCCCAGAAAGCAGCATCCCAGGCTGTCTCTTTGGGACCTGAAACTCTTGGAC